>JAWQFJ010033081.1:0-31721 GCA_034096865.1 Theodoxus fluviatilis
AGTAATAATTATATATTCCCCAACTCGTTTCTACGATATGCTGTCTACAGATCCAGGATTCACAATTCTCTATCATAATTGTTTCAGAAATTCGGTGGTACAATCAGTTTGTTTGTTTGTTTGTGGGGGTTGTCACTTCATGTCCTCGCTAGAGGCAAAGCAGCTGAAGTATCACATCTCATCCTAAGAAACTCCATCTTACTTAGTGTGAATGCATCCATTTAACTTAGTGTGAATGCATCCATTCTACGGCTTATCATTAGGTGTCTATGAACACGAGTACGTACTTTTGTAACTTTGTACACGTGCCTCTCTCGGCATGTATAGATGTAGGTGTGTGATCTTGGGGCTGTGTGCGTATGTGATTGTGTGCGTGGTCGTGTATCAATGTGTAGATTGAGTACGTTGTACGTCTTTTGGCGTGATTGCGTATGAGTGGGTATGGGTTGATGGAGTGATAAAGTAATGCAGTCTGTCAGTATTTGAAGGCTATATAAGGCTGTCAATCATGATAAATGTTTATGATGAGTTATAATAATAAATGCCAAGTCACGATTTCCCTAGTTGTTCACTTGTTGCGAATCACATAGGGAGATAAGGTCGATCAATTCTTTTAACCTCAAACAACAGTACGGAGGGTCGTCTATTTGGATGTGAGCATGTGAATGAGAATGGGTAAACAAACAGTAAGAAAGCACAAGAAAAATACAAGTCTGCTAAACAGGGAGTGCGGTGCATAACACCTCTGCGCTATTATGTAACGCACACTGAACAGCTACTGGAGTCAAAACGCTCTCGTACAAATACAGTAACATTGTATAGCATGATCTTGATTAACACGATTATTAAGCGTACACATACATGTATGTAAACATAAATGGTAATAGTCCAGCATATAAGAAATCAGCTTTTTACTCATTCTAGCACATGCCAGTTATCTTTTACAAGATTATACATGATTTCATAAATCTGTAATCCAGTTTCAGCAAATCTGCTGAAGAATACAAGCAACCACACCTCTTGCTAGAGAAATTCTATCTGATAAACAACATTTATCTTTTGTGAAGAAAGCTGAGTGTGAATCAATGCCTCTACCTTAAAACGGATGCTCAAGAGCAGCTCATATTGCATGCCAGGTTGAGTGAATGACATTCATTTAAAATCCTTAGTGTCATTAACAACATATATTTACAACTAAGCACTACATTTAACACAGTATGATCATATCAAGTAACTTTACTTGAAAGTGGGTATATATATGATAAAGAATGAAATATAAGTTCAATGACGTTGATATAGTTACATAAGTCCATTGCACAGAAATAATTACATCTGAACAATGCACGGAACCTGCACTTTTCAGATTAACAACAAAAACCATGTTAGTATTCTGCAGTATGGCGTCATAATTACAAATGGTCCAGGATAATAACTCGGGGAGATAAATCATGATCCATAATATGAGGGCAGAAACTCGTTTTCTGCAAAGTTATGGTAAATCACACTGGCACAACATCTATGCTCAGGATGTTAAAACAGATGCTGCCTTGAGTTCATCAACGTTTAAGTCAGTTTACAAAATTCTGCCAAGCTGTCAGAGTACAGAGCATGGCCGCCGTGATAGAAATCAAGGTTTCCAATGTCAAACATTGTCAGACAACGGAAAAATTGTTTGATTGCTCTGTTGACCTGGAGAAGTGAGCTAACTTCGGATTGAGGCCTACGTATTTCATTACCATCCACTCATCTTGCCTGCACATTTCATCGATATGCACAGACAGCTGTGGTAATATTTGACATTGGAAACCTTGATTCCTATGACGGCGACCATGCTCTGTACTCTGACAGATTGGCAGGATTTCGTAAACTGACTTAAACATAAGGTTTTACATTCTCCGTTGATATTTAATGGTATGTATATGAATGGTAAACAAAATCTTTTTAGCAACAGTTACTGTCAAAATTCATATGTGTTTGATTTGTTTTTAACTATTTTAAACAAATGTTCCTGTCAAAGTATATGGTTAATGAAGCTTGAGGTGGGGGTGGGGGTGGTAGTGGTGGAGTAAATACTCTGAACTGCTCCAGTACAAAGAATTCAGCATGATCATTATCCACGAAGCAATAATTGGCGATTTCACGCTTAATCAAAACAATAGGCAAATACACACGTAAGAATGTAAAATACACAGGAAGCATTTTTTAAAAATTCATGGCACATAAACTTTCTTGACGTACAGTTAATGTAGGATCCTTAAAAATGCATAACTTCAATCTAAGGGCACAATCACACAGTACATTATGACATATGCATTAGTAATTCACACAACGTGAGTACATTTCTGGTATAAAAAAACGTTTGGTATTAACAAAATTGTAACATCAGAAAGATAACAACAACTCATCATCAGTGTATGAAACGGTAGAATAAGTCCCTAGGCACAGGAGAAAATCAAAATGAACAATGGAGATTCACAATATCGCCATAATATTTTCACAGTCTAAGCCAATATGAAACACCTCTGAGCAAGTAGGATTAAAATCCAAGGAGAAGGTGCAAGCATATACCAAGTGAGGGTTACAGTTCTTATTTGCCTGCTGTATACATGTATCAGATGACAAACTGCTGGGTTTTATCAAGATCAACTTGGAATTCAAATCCACCCCTGGCATATTAATAAGGTCATTGACTGGCACAGGAAGCCTATGCTCTGACCATCAGTGAGGACATTAACTGCCTGCTGGAGCACTCACTGAGAAAAGAAGAGACATCATTATCCAGTGGAAGTGTGACTTAAATTTAAGTCAAATACCTGTAGACATTTGTACGAGTGGCTGCTATTTTGTGTGTGTTTAGTGCTACATTTCTTTATCATACATGTAGACATTTTCCCCAAAATATAGATGGCTTACTGATTGTGGGATGCCAATTATTATAAAGCACTTGCAATTTTAAAAAATCACTTTCAGACATGGCCAATTCAAATACCTTACATTTTTACTCAAGTGTTAAAACTCAAAGTGATCCTATGTATTGCCACAACATTGTGTGTATCTGCGTGTGTGTGTGTGTGTGTGTGTGTGTGTGTGTGTGTGTGTGTGTGTGTGTGTGTGTCTGTGTGTGTGTGTGTCTGTGTGTGTGTGTGTGTGTGTGTGTTTGTGCTGTAATATTGCTATTCTCCAAAGGCAAATGGGAAGTGAAGGGTAAGACCTTAAAATGCCTTCCCCCATCAAAGGCTATTCTCACAATGTCAGACATTGCAGGGCTAAGGTATCAGGTAAAACGTCAAAATTAGCTTAATCCCTTCCTTTTCAGAAACAAAGCCTGCCTTTTAAACCAAACTTAATTCAGTACAAGGTTAGTTTGCTGGGGGTATCTCCTTTTCGTTTTGCTACTTCTAAGGTCATGACTACTGACGTATCAAGAACTATGAGGACAACTTTAAAATGGCCAATTTTTCATAAACTGCATGTGCCATAGCAACCAATATTCCTTCGAGTTGTAGTTATCATACAACCTTTTTTGTTGAGGCCATTTCGGCAGCCACCTTCAAAGGTTATGGCATCAGGTAAATTGGAAGTCCAGGCTCTACCTCAAAGACTGGATTCACAGGCAACAAAATACAGAAAAGAGAGCTTTCAGCTGACTTCCACATCCAAGACTGTGCATTCCACAAGCCAGAACACATATAAAATCTATGTTTTATCATTTTCATATAAAGAAGGAGTCCTTACCACAAAAAAGTACACTAATAAGCATATAAGACTCTGTCGAAGCACGCTATTAAATACTTTTCACATGAAAATATAACGAAATGTTGCATCATGTAGCCAAAAAGACATGCTACAGAAATGTGTTCCTTCAAGTCATTACATAATTATGTACAGAACAACATCCCTTTCTTATGATGCCAGGGTTAGCAGCAATCTTTTGAGAAAGGTTATCAAGACACTCATGACTCTCTCCATAGAGGGCAAAGTTATCATGTCAGTAACAACAGCACGAAGGGTGGCTACTGATATCCAAAAGTCTACAAGACTTAACAAGAAGGGCAAAGCCCATACGACTCACATGCTTGACCTTGACCTTTATATGACCTTGACCTTCATGTGACCTTCAAGGTCAAGGTCAAACAACTAAACCTACCAATGTCATCATACACGAAGAAATGCTTTACACATTTTTCCTACCAAAATACGTGTGACCTTGACCCAAGGTCAAGGTCATCCAAGGTCATGCAACACAAAGCTGTTAATTCAAGACATAGGAAGCACAATGGTGCTTATTGGCACTTTCTACCATGAGATATAGTCACTTTTAGTGGTTCACTACCCCATTTTGGTCACATTTCATAAGGGTCAAAGTGACCTTGACCTTGATGATATGTGACCAAATGTGTCTCATGATGAAAGTATAACATGTGCCCCACATAATTATTAAGTTTGAAACAGTTATCTTCCATAGTTCAGGGTCAAGGTCACTTCAAAATATGTATACAATCCAACTTTGAAGAGCTCCTGTGACCTTGACCTTGAAACAAGGTCAACCAAACTGGTATCAAAAGATAGGGCTTGCTTTGACCTATATACCACTTGTAGCTAAGGTCGCCATTCTCAATAACGTGGGAGAAAATTGGGAAAATGTGAAAAATGACTGTTTTTGAGACCACATTTATGGCTCCTGTGACCTTGACCTTGAAGCAAGGTCAAGTCACTATGTATGTTTTTTGAGGCCTTGTCATCATACACCATCATGCCACATTTGGTGTTGATAGACTTAATAGTCTCCGAGAAAAATCCAACGTTTAAGTTTTTTACGGCCGCCCGGACGGCCGCCCGGACGCCCGGACGCCCGGACGGACGGACGACACGGCTCAGTACATAGACTCACTTTTGCTTCGCATGTGAGTCAAAAATCATATTTACAAGTTCATGACACACAATTCTCAAATTTGGCTTGGTAAATGTGCTAAGGCCTCAAAGATCATGATAGCATATAATTACATCAATGCCTCTTTAGGTAACAAATGATATCACACTTTCATTCAAAATGCCACTAAAGTACAATGTTCAAAACAAAGTAAGACTTTTCTTGTGCTTGTCATACACAAGATCCACACAGCTGTGCTTCAAATGGAACTTCGACTTCAGAATAGTTCTACAGAGGAAAAAACAAACTTGTATCTTCAATGATTAAAAAAAGCACACACAATGAAGATACTTGCCCCTACATCCCGTTCTCACTGCTTTGATATCTATGAAGGTCAAACGACGAATGTTCAGGAAAGACGCCTTTCTTCCACATCACGACAGGTCTGAAAAATGTATTGACAAAACGTCAAAAAATTAATGTAGCCCCGTTTTGGGGACGTCATGTCCTCAGATATGGAAAAAGTCTATTGTGCCTGCTATGGCGATAGTCCGAGTATTGTAACGAGAAATGCTTGTTCCCACACTTCTACATGTAGAGTAGAGAAAGACATTTAAAAGGACCATGCCAAGGACACAAAAGCCAGCCTGTCAGAAGGGTTACTAAGGAGGACAATAGTCCAGCAAGAGAAAAGCTGGGCTGTCAGAAGGGTTACTAAGGAGGACAATAGTCCAGCAAGAGAAAAGCTGGGCTGTCAGAAGCGTTACTAAGGAGAACAAAGTTTAACAAGAGAAAAGCTGGGCTCTGACAGAACGGTAACCGAGGAGGACAATAGTTCAACAAGAGAAAAACTGGGCTCTGTCAGGAGCAGACATAAGTTTGTCAACCCGCCTCTAAACCCACGGCCATGAAAGAAACGTATCAGAAACGGTCACTTCAGCCATATCAGATACTGCGATTCCGCAGTTATAATCTGTGCGAGTAGACTGAAGTCTTGTAAAAACAATTCTGATGGCAGGACCAAATAATGCTGTAATGTACCTAATGCTAATGTTAAAATGTTGCGTTTACGAATTTTCAAATATACAGTATATGCTAAGTTGTCATCTAGAAAATGCATGTATTTTTATAGCTCTTGACTGGCTGTAGCTCTTGTGTAGATTTTCAACAAACATACAAGTAAGTGTACCATTATAGCACATTTGATGAGTCACTCATATATTTTAAGATGGCTTTGCCAAAACACAAGTTTCACTGTTGTAAAACTTATGTATGAAATATTTTCTTTTTAAAGGCATTTTCAGAATAGTTTCAGTATCAATAAAGACAGTAACAGCTACACAAAAAAGAGATAAACAATAAAATGCCGTGAGAGTAAAAACACGACCCAAAATATTTTCTGCTGTTGGTTACATAATTTTTCTTTTCTTGAAGGTTTAAGTTTTTGCAAACTCAGAAATAATAACCATTGTCCATTAAATTCAAGGTGAAGTTTTTTCTTCACCAATTCCACTTTTATATCCTTCCATAAGTGTGTGCTTGGTGTAAAGATTCTGATTGCCGACTTACCTGTTACTGTGACGGGCGGGTTTGGGAATCTGAAGTGTCAATCTTGTAGTGGCACTTGGGACAGATGACAAGGGATTGTCCTGTGCGGACCTCTGTCACAGTTGAGCATTTCTTGCATTGTCGGTTTTTCAGCTGATACACCTCGTAGGCCTCGTAGCCATGGTCAAAGGTGAATCCAAGGACAAACTCCACACGGCTGTCTACATAGAACTCGCCGACAAGCTGTGGGTGCGCTGTCACAGGAACGTAGAAGATTTCCACTGTGGTGTAATTGCCTGGGCCGAGGTCCAGGTTGATGTACCCCTTCAGTGTGCTTCGATTGGGTTTGCAGATGGTTCCTTTGCATCGCATCAGATGGTCGGCCAGTTGGTTTGGTTGGAAGGTCCTGCCTTCAATGTGACCAACAAACCTTGAACCTGGGATCAGTTTCTTGATTCCTTTTCCTGAGCATCCCAACCATTCTCTTGGCAAGCGTGGTTTCGAGATCGACCAGGAAAACTTCTTTCTCATCATGTCCAGTTCAGCGAGAGCTGTGTTGAGGTTTTCAGGGAAACCACCCTTCATTTGTTCACCAAACCCAAGCATGCTGTTCAGGATGAAGGAGTAGTAGATTGAGTAGGCACAGTGACAATAGCTGTCCCACTCCCTGACGTGCTTCAGTACAGCTTGGACAGAGTACTTTTGGGGGAATTCAGGGTGCCGAATGGCAACCAGCCACTCTCTGTAATCAGTGTTTAGCAGTTTCTTTAAAGTGTCAAGGCCCTTTGTGTGAACATCATGAAAGTTCTTCTCGTAGCAGTCCACAATCTCTAGAAGATCAGCCTGCGATATCACTTTGTCGATGGCTGTCAAGTGATTCTTCTTGCTGTACATCAGCTTCTTTGTAGCCACTTTGAGACGGCGAGTCTTCATGTCATCTTCCAAATCAAGCATGTCGTAAACTGCGCCAAGGTGAGCCATCTCTCCAAGGAGAGCATTGTGCCACTGGATAAGGCCCTGTGTCTCGTGTTGCCGAAATTCATCAACGAGACCCGACAATTCTAGAAACAGTTCATCAATGACCATGATGCTCTCTTGAACAAAATGCTGAACTGTATACCATGATGGGTCAGGTTGTTTCATGGTCACATACTCCCCTAGGTCTTTTTCTGTTGGGTTGTATCGATGCACATAGTCACAGACCTGCAGTCGTACAAAGATCTCTCCATTGTACCCATACAGGCCTTCCTCTTGTCCTTGTGGCGTGACCTCTCGAACGTTTCCAAATAGCCAGCAGGCTTTCTCCGCCATGTCAACAAGTTCAACCACTGTCTGAGAGAAAGGCGCTTTATCAAGCCTGACCTGTGGATCCTCACCAAAGAATCTCCCAGTGAACTTGCCAATTCTTTGTCTGTATATCATTCCATACATGTGGTAGATGTGCATCAATGTTGACCTCATGCCTTCCTCAATCTCGTTCACATCATCTTCTTGGGTCATGTTGATTTTCTGATAGCACAACTTCAGAGCTTCATCAAATGCCTGCTCAGCTTCCTCTTCCTCGTTGGGTCTGAAAATGGAGTAGAACCTGCCCAGATGTGCAAGGAAGTTTGGTTCTTGAGGAAACTTTGTTGCAAGTTGTTTCAAAACACTCAGCTGCTCATCATAGGGGATTTGAAATCAAGATCCATCAACAACCTGCTGAGCTTTGGTTTTCGCTGGAAATCCGACTGACCAGTGTCCATGTTGTTTCTGAAAATGAAAGTTCTTGACAGAATCCCGGTGATGGGAGAGTTCCGATTGTAGATTCCCTTCACTTCCCTGCTGGCATAGTCAATGAATGCAAGAGCAAGTTTGCAAAGATTCTTTCTTGCTGCTGGGGAGAGATTCTCAGTCGTCTTCTCAGGAGAGCTTCCCCATGTCAGGACTTGCTCCAAGATTTCCTGGGCCACAAGGCTGTGGCAGATTCGGATCGTGTAGCCATGCTCATCATCTTGCACGACCAGCATTCGAACATTCTCAGAGAAGTCCTCCAGGCAGATGCAGTCATTTCTTCCCCGCTCCAGCAGTTCCATGAAGAGTTGACAAGGAACAGACGTCTGTCCATAGTAGTACACTAGAGACAGGTAGGCCAAAATTGTCTGGTCTCTCGACCATGTTTGGCTCTTTGCATCCATGTCAAGGTATTCTCTGATGAATGATTTGATTCCTTTGAACTCATGCTGAAATGCCGCAAGACCAAACTCAAACAAATGGTGCTTTTGCGACTCTCTCACGATTTCTCGGCACATTTTCTTCAGTGCGTTGACCTGTGATGGTTCAGTGCAGTAGTTTTCAAATTTCTTTGAAATAAGAGGCGCTTCCTTCAATGTCGGGTACCCATCCAGGTAGAACTCTCTTTTCTTGTTGTTCCTCAGCCTTCTGCACCTTTGCACGGAGAAGAACACATACACTCCTTCTTGCAGGCACCTTCTCAATTGTTGGATCCGCTGCCCATCCTCTCCATCCATCAGGCAGACCACTGGCAGGTGAGTCAGGGTGTATATCTTGTCAATCTTGCTGGCTACTTCCTTGATTGGACCTCTTCCAAACTGGACTTGCACACACGGGTAGTAGTCCTTCAGTTTCCACATGACCCGCTGGGCGAGAGTTGTTCCACCTGCACCAGGAGCATGGTAGAGGGTAAATGTAGCTACTTTTGCATACATTCCACCCAGGTCAAGGTAATCAGACTTCATCTTTGTCAGGATCTCAGGGTAGAGCTCCCGCTTCACGTCAATTGGATCATTGTCAAAGTCCCATCGGTTCTTCCAAGGGAGGGTTTCACCACTCAGAAACTTTTTCGCCACCTTCTGAAGCTCGTCGCTGTCGAGGACTTCCCTCTGGGGATTTGTCATGTACAGAACATCCAAGTCCTCTGCCAGCTGGGCAGCCAGAACGGAATCTATTCCTGGACTATTGGTTTTGTCAGCTGTTGGCAGCTTGTACTCAGTGTTAGGAACTACTGGGTTCATCTGAATTCGAGATGCAAGTGCTTGAAAGAGGTTTTCAAATGATACATTGATTCTTTTCATCTCAATTTCCTCCTGGAGACTTTTCAGGTGTTCTTCTTCAGCAGAGTCTTTGTCGACACAGACAAGGACGTTGGCTGCCTCCCCCAGCTTCTCACTGAGCCTGCAGGCAATGTGGCTCAAGTACCGTCCAAAGTTGCTGTTCCAAAGGATGAGGACAGTGAGGACTCCATATCCAAGCGTGAAGCAAGCCAATTCATTGAGTAGGTTGTCCAAAGCCTTGACAGCTCTGGTGAAGAAGAACACCTGAAAAGTCTCCAGGAGGAAATTGAGATGAAAAGAATCAATGTATCATTTGAAAACCTCTTTCAAGCACTTGCATCTCGAATTCAGATGAACCCAGTAGTTCCTAACACTGAGTACAAGCTGCCAACAGCTGACAAAACCAATAGTCCAGGAATAGATTCCGTTCTGGCTGCCCAGCTGGCAGAGGACTTGGATGTTCTGTACATGACAAATCCCCAGAGGGAAGTCCTCGACAGCGACGAGCTTCAGAAGGTGGCGAAAAAGTTTCTGAGTGGTGAAACCCTCCCTTGGAAGAACCGATGGGACTTTGACAATGATCCAATTGACGTGAAGCGGGAGCTCTACCCTGAGATCCTGACAAAGATGAAGTCTGATTACCTTGACCTGGGTGGAATGTATGCAAAAGTAGCTACATTTACCCTCTACCATGCTCCTGGTGCAGGTGGAACAACTCTCGCCCAGCGGGTCATGTGGAAACTGAAGGACTACTACCCGTGTGTGCAAGTCCAGTTTGGAAGAGGTCCAATCAAGGAAGTAGCCAGCAAGATTGACAAGATATACACCCTGACTCACCTGCCAGTGGTCTGCCTGATGGATGGAGAGGATGGGCAGCGGATCCAACAATTGAGAAGGTGCCTGCAAGAAGGAGTGTATGTGTTCTTCTCCGTGCAAAGGTGCAGAAGGCTGAGGAACAACAAGAAAAGAGAGTTCTACCTGGATGGGTACCCGACATTGAAGGAAGCGCCTCTTATTTCAAAGAAATTTGAAAACTACTGCACTGAACCATCACAGGTCAACGCACTGAAGAAAATGTGCCGAGAAATCGTGAGAGAGTCGCAAAAGCACCATTTGTTTGAGTTTGGTCTTGCGGCATTTCAGCATGAGTTCAAAGGAATCAAATCATTCATCAGAGAATACCTTGACATGGATGCAAAGAGCCAAACATGGTCGAGAGACCAGACAATTTTGGCCTACCTGTCTCTAGTGTACTACTATGGACAGACGTCTGTTCCTTGTCAACTCTTCATGGAACTGCTGGAGCGGGGAAGAAATGACTGCATCTGCCTGGAGGACTTCTCTGAGAATGTTCGAATGCTGGTCGTGCAAGATGATGAGCATGGCTACACGATCCGAATCTGCCACAGCCTTGTGGCCCAGGAAATCTTGGAGCAAGTCCTGACATGGGGAAGCTCTCCTGAGAAGACGACTGAGAATCTCTCCCCAGCAGCAAGAAAGAATCTTTGCAAACTTGCTCTTGCATTCATTGACTATGCCAGCAGGGAAGTGAAGGGAATCTACAATCGGAACTCTCCCATCACCGGGATTCTGTCAAGAACTTTCATTTTCAGAAACAACATGGACACTGGTCAGTCGGATTTCCAGCGAAAACCAAAGCTCAGCAGGTTGTTGATGGATCTTGATTTCAAATCCCCCTATGATGAGCAGCTGAGTGTTTTGAAACAACTTGCAACAAAGTTTCCTCAAGAACCAAACTTCCTTGCACATCTGGGCAGGTTCTACTCCATTTTCAGACCCAACGAGGAAGAGGAAGCTGAGCAGGCATTTGATGAAGCTCTGAAGTTGTGCTATCAGAAAATCAACATGACCCAAGAAGATGATGTGAACGAGATTGAGGAAGGCATGAGGTCAACATTGATGCACATCTACCACATGTATGGAATGATATACAGACAAAGAATTGGCAAGTTCACTGGGAGATTCTTTGGTGAGGATCCACAGGTCAGGCTTGATAAAGCGCCTTTCTCTCAGACAGTGGTTGAACTTGTTGACATGGCGGAGAAAGCCTGCTGGCTATTTGGAAACGTTCGAGAGGTCACGCCACAAGGACAAGAGGAAGGCCTGTATGGGTACAATGGAGAGATCTTTGTACGACTGCAGGTCTGTGACTATGTGCATCGATACAACCCAACAGAAAAAGACCTAGGGGAGTATGTGACCATGAAACAACCTGACCCATCATGGTATACAGTTCAGCATTTTGTTCAAGAGAGCATCATGGTCATTGATGAACTGTTTCTAGAATTGTCGGGTCTCGTTGATGAATTTCGGCAACACGAGACACAGGGCCTTATCCAGTGGCACAATGCTCTCCTTGGAGAGATGGCTCACCTTGGCGCAGTTTACGACATGCTTGATTTGGAAGATGACATGAAGACTCGCCGTCTCAAAGTGGCTACAAAGAAGCTGATGTACAGCAAGAAGAATCACTTGACAGCCATCGACAAAGTGATATCGCAGGCTGATCTTCTAGAGATTGTGGACTGCTACGAGAAGAACTTTCATGATGTTCACACAAAGGGCCTTGACACTTTAAAGAAACTGCTAAACACTGATTACAGAGAGTGGCTGGTTGCCATTCGGCACCCTGAATTCCCCCAAAAGTACTCTGTCCAAGCTGTACTGAAGCACGTCAGGGAGTGGGACAGCTATTGTCACTGTGCCTACTCAATCTACTACTCCTTCATCCTGAACAGCATGCTTGGGTTTGGTGAACAAATGAAGGGTGGTTTCCCTGAAAACCTCAACACAGCTCTCGCTGAACTGGACATGATGAGAAAGAAGTTTTCCTGGTCGATCTCGAAACCACGCTTGCCAAGAGAATGGTTGGGATGCTCAGGAAAAGGAATCAAGAAACTGATCCCAGGTTCAAGGTTTGTTGGTCACATTGAAGGCAGGACCTTCCAACCAAACCAACTGGCCGACCATCTGATGCGATGCAAAGGAACCATCTGCAAACCCAATCGAAGCACACTGAAGGGGTACATCAACCTGGACCTCGGCCCAGGCAATTACACCACAGTGGAAATCTTCTACGTTCCTGTGACAGCGCACCCACAGCTTGTCGGCGAGTTCTATGTAGACAGCCGTGTGGAGTTTGTCCTTGGATTCACCTTTGACCATGGCTACGAGGCCTACGAGGTGTATCAGCTGAAAAACCGACAATGCAAGAAATGCTCAACTGTGACAGAGGTCCGCACAGGACAATCCCTTGTCATCTGTCCCAAGTGCCACTACAAGATTGACACTTCAGATTCCCAAACCCGCCCGTCACAGTAACAGGTAAGTCGGCAATCAGAATCTTTACACCAAGCACACACTTATGGAAGGATATAAAAGTGGAATTGGTGAAGAAAAAACTTCACCTTGAATTTAATGGACAATGGTTATTATTTCTGAGTTTGCAAAAACTTAAACCTTCAAGAAAAGAAAAATTATGTAACCAACAGCAGAAAATATTTTGGGTCGTGTTTTTACTCTCACGGCATTTTATTGTTTATCTCTTTTTTGTGTAGCTGTTACTGTCTTTATTGATACTGAAACTATTCTGAAAATGCCTTTAAAAAGAAAATATTTCATACATAAGTTTTACAACAGTGAAACTTGTGTTTTGGCAAAGCCATCTTAAAATATATGAGTGACTCATCAAATGTGCTATAATGGTACACTTACTTGTATGTTTGTTGAAAATCTACACAAGAGCTACAGCCAGTCAAGAGCTATAAAAATACATGCATTTTCTAGATGACAACTTAGCATATACTGTATATTTGAAAATTCGTAAACGCAACATTTTAACATTAGCATTAGGTACATTACAGCATTATTTGGTCCTGCCATCAGAATTGTTTTTACAAGACTTCAGTCTACTCGCACAGATTATAACTGCGGAATCGCAGTATCTGATATGGCTGAAGTGACCGTTTCTGATACGTTTCTTTCATGGCCGTGGGTTTAGAGGCGGGTTGACAAACTTATGTCTGCTCCTGACAGAGCCCAGTTTTTCTCTTGTTGAACTATTGTCCTCCTCGGTTACCGTTCTGTCAGAGCCCAGCTTTTCTCTTGTTAAACTTTGTTCTCCTTAGTAACGCTTCTGACAGCCCAGCTTTTCTCTTGCTGGACTATTGTCCTCCTTAGTAACCCTTCTGACAGCCCAGCTTTTCTCTTGCTGGACTATTGTCCTCCTTAGTAACCCTTCTGACAGGCTGGCTTTTGTGTCCTTGGCATGGTCCTTTTAAATGTCTTTCTCTACTCTACATGTAGAAGTGTGGGAACAAGCATTTCTCGTTACAATACTCGGACTATCGCCATAGCAGGCACAATAGACTTTTTCCATATCTGAGGACATGACGTCCCCAAAACGGGGCTACATTAATTTTTTGACGTTTTGTCAATACATTTTTCAGACCTGTCGTGATGTGGAAGAAAGGCGTCTTTCCTGAACATTCGTCGTTTGACCTTCATAGATATCAAAGCAGTGAGAACGGGATGTAGGGGCAAGTATCTTCATTGTGTGTGCTTTTTTTAATCATTGAAGATACAAGTTTGTTTTTTCCTCTGTAGAACTATTCTGAAGTCGAAGTTCCATTTGAAGCACAGCTGTGTGGATCTTGTGTATGACAAGCACAAGAAAAGTCTTACTTTGTTTTGAACATTGTACTTTAGTGGCATTTTGAATGAAAGTGTGATATCATTTGTTACCTAAAGAGGCATTGATGTAATTATATGCTATCATGATCTTTGAGGCCTTAGCACATTTACCAAGCCAAATTTGAGAATTGTGTGTCATGAACTTGTAAATATGATTTTTGACTCACATGCGAAGCAAAAGTGAGTCTATGTACTGAGCCGTGTCGTCCGTCCGTCCGGGCGTCCGGGCGTCCGGGCGGCCGTCCGGGCGGCCGTAAAAAACTTAAACGTTGGATTTTTCTCGGAGACTATTAAGTCTATCAACACCAAATGTGGCATGATGGTGTATGATGACAAGGCCTCAAAAAACATACATAGTGACTTGACCTTGCTTCAAGGTCAAGGTCACAGGAGCCATAAATGTGGTCTCAAAAACAGTCATTTTTCACATTTTCCCAATTTTCTCCCACGTTATTGAGAATGGCGACCTTAGCTACAAGTGGTATATAGGTCAAAGCAAGCCCTATCTTTTGATACCAGTTTGGTTGACCTTGTTTCAAGGTCAAGGTCACAGGAGCTCTTCAAAGTTGGATTGTATACATATTTTGAAGTGACCTTGACCCTGAACTATGGAAGATAACTGTTTCAAACTTAATAATTATGTGGGGCACATGTTATACTTTCATCATGAGACACATTTGGTCACATATCATCAAGGTCAAGGTCACTTTGACCCTTATGAAATGTGACCAAAATGGGGTAGTGAACCACTAAAAGTGACTATATCTCATGGTAGAAAGTGCCAATAAGCACCATTGTGCTTCCTATGTCTTGAATTAACAGCTTTGTGTTGCATGACCTTGGATGACCTTGACCTTGGGTCAAGGTCACACGTATTTTGGTAGGAAAAATGTGTAAAGCATTTCTTCGTGTATGATGACATTGGTAGGTTTAGTTGTTTGACCTTGACCTTGAAGGTCACATGAAGGTCAAGGTCATATAAAGGTCAAGGTCAAGCATGTGAGTCGTATGGGCTTTGCCCTTCTTGTTAAGTCTTGTAGACTTTTGGATATCAGTAGCCACCCTTCGTGCTGTTGTTACTGACATGATAACTTTGCCCTCTATGGAGAGAGTCATGAGTGTCTTGATAACCTTTCTCAAAAGATTGCTGCTAACCCTGGCATCATAAGAAAGGGATGTTGTTCTGTACATAATTATGTAATGACTTGAAGGAACACATTTCTGTAGCATGTCTTTTTGGCTACATGATGCAACATTTCGTTATATTTTCATGTGAAAAGTATTTAATAGCGTGCTTCGACAGAGTCTTATATGCTTATTAGTGTACTTTTTTGTGGTAAGGACTCCTTCTTTATATGAAAATGATAAAACATAGATTTTATATGTGTTCTGGCTTGTGGAATGCACAGTCTTGGATGTGGAAGTCAGCTGAAAGCTCTCTTTTCTGTATTTTGTTGCCTGTGAATCCAGTCTTTGAGGTAGAGCCTGGACTTCCAATTTACCTGATGCCATAACCTTTGAAGGTGGCTGCCGAAATGGCCTCAACAAAAAAGGTTGTATGATAACTACAACTCGAAGGAATATTGGTTGCTATGGCACATGCAGTTTATGAAAAATTGGCCATTTTAAAGTTGTCCTCATAGTTCTTGATACGTCAGTAGTCATGACCTTAGAAGTAGCAAAACGAAAAGGAGATACCCCCAGCAAACTAACCTTGTACTGAATTAAGTTTGGTTTAAAAGGCAGGCTTTGTTTCTGAAAAGGAAGGGATTAAGCTAATTTTGACGTTTTACCTGATACCTTAGCCCTGCAATGTCTGACATTGTGAGAATAGCCTTTGATGGGGGAAGGCATTTTAAGGTCTTACCCTTCACTTCCCATTTGCCTTTGGAGAATAGCAATATTACAGCACAAACACACACACACACACACACACACAGACACACACACACACAGACACACACACACACACACACACACACACACACACACACACACACACACACACACACGCAGATACACACAATGTTGTGGCAATACATAGGATCACTTTGAGTTTTAACACTTGAGTAAAAATGTAAGGTATTTGAATTGGCCATGTCTGAAAGTGATTTTTTAAAATTGCAAGTGCTTTATAATAATTGGCATCCCACAATCAGTAAGCCATCTATATTTTGGGGAAAATGTCTACATGTATGATAAAGAAATGTAGCACTAAACACACACAAATAGCAGCCACTCGTACAAATGTCTACAGGTATTTGACTTAAATTTAAGTCACACTTCCACTGGATAATGATGTCTCTTCTTTTCTCAGTGAGTGCTCCAGCAGGCAGTTAATGTCCTCACTGATGGTCAGAGCATAGGCTTCCTGTGCCAGTCAATGACCTTATTAATATGCCAGGGGTGGATTTGAATTCCAAGTTGATCTTGATAAAACCCAGCAGTTTGTCCATCTGATACATGTATACAGCAGGCAAATAAGAACTGTAACCCTCACTTGTATATGCTTGCACCTTCTCCTTGGATTTTAATCCTACTTGCTCAGAGGTGTTTCATATTGCTTAGACTGTGAAAATATTATGGCGATATTGTGAATCTCCATTGTTCATTTTGATTTTCTCCTGTGCCTAGGGACTTATTCTACCGTTTCATACACTGATGATGAGTTGTTGTTATCTTTCTGATGTTACAATTTTGTTAATACCAAACGTTTTTTTATACCAGAAATGTACTCACGTTGTGTGAATTACTAATGCATATGTCATAATGTACTGTGTGATTGTGCCCTTAGATTGAAGTTATGCATTTTTAAGGATCCTACATTAACTGTACGTCAAGAAAGTTTATGTGCCATGAATTTTTAAAAAATGCTTCCTGTGTATTTTACATTCTTACGTGTGTATTTGCCTATTGTTTTGATTAAGCGTGAAATCGCCAATTATTGCTTCGTGGATAATGATCATGCTGAATTCTTTGTACTGGAGCAGTTCAGAGTATTTACTCCACCACTACCACCCCCACCCCCACCTCAAGCTTCATTAACCATATACTTTGACAGGAACATTTGTTTAAAATAGTTAAAAACAAATCAAACACATATGAATTTTGACAGTAACTGTTGCTAAAAAGATTTTGTTTACCATTCATATACATACCATTAAATATCAACGGAGAATGTAAAACCTTATGTTTAAGTCAGTTTACGAAATCCTGCCAATCTGTCAGAGTACAGAGCATGGTCGCCGTCATAGGAATCAAGGTTTCCAATGTCAAATATTACCACAGCTGTCTGTGCATATCGATGAAATGTGCAGGCAAGATGAGTGGATGGTAATGAAATACGTAGGCCTCAATCCGAAGTTAGCTCACTTCTCCAGGTCAACAGAGCAATCAAACAATTTTTCCGTTGTCTGACAATGTTTGACATTGGAAACCTTGATTTCTATCACGGCGGCCATGCTCTGTACTCTGACAGCTTGGCAGAATTTTGTAAACTGACTTAAACGTTGATGAACTCAAGGCAGCATCTGTTTTAACATCCTGAGCATAGATGTTGTGCCAGTGTGATTTACCATAACTTTGCAGAAAACGAGTTTCTGCCCTCATATTATGGATCATGATTTATCTCCCCGAGTTATTATCCTGGACCATTTGTAATTATGACGCCATACTGCAGAATACTAACATGGTTTTTGTTGTTAATCTGAAAAGTGCAGGTTCCGTGCATTGTTCAGATGTAATTATTTCTGTGCAATGGACTTATGTAACTATATCAACGTCATTGAACTTATATTTCATTCTTTATCATATATATACCCACTTTCAAGTAAAGTTACTTGATATGATCATACTGTGTTAAATGTAGTGCTTAGTTGTAAATATATGTTGTTAATGACACTAAGGATTTTAAATGAATGTCATTCACTCAACCTGGCATGCAATATGAGCTGCTCTTGAGCATCCGTTTTAAGGTAGAGGCATTGATTCACACTCAGCTTTCTTCACAAAAGATAAATGTTGTTTATCAGATAGAATTTCTCTAGCAAGAGGTGTGGTTGCTTGTATTCTTCAGCAGATTTGCTGAAACTGGATTACAGATTTATGAAATCATGTATAATCTTGTAAAAGATAACTGGCATGTGCTAGAATGAGTAAAAAGCTGATTTCTTATATGCTGGACTATTACCATTTATGTTTACATACATGTATGTGTACGCTTAATAATCGTGTTAATCAAGATCATGCTATACAATGTTACTGTATTTGTACGAGAGCGTTTTGACTCCAGTAGCTGTTCAGTGTGCGTTACATAATAGCGCAGAGGTGTTATGCACCGCACTCCCTGTTTAGCAGACTTGTATTTTTCTTGTGCTTTCTTACTGTTTGTTTACCCATTCTCATTCACATGCTCACATCCAAATAGACGACCCTCCGTACTGTTGTTTGAGGTTAAAAGAATTGATCGACCTTATCTCCCTATGTGATTCGCAACAAGTGAACAACTAGGGAAATCGTGACTTGGCATTTATTATTATAACTCATCATAAACATTTATCATGATTGACAGCCTTATATAGCCTTCAAATACTGACAGACTGCATTACTTTATCACTCCATCAACCCATACCCACTCATACGCAATCACGCCAAAAGACGTACAACGTACTCAATCTACACATTGATACACGACCACGCACACAATCACATACGCACACAGCCCCAAGATCACACACCTACATCTATACATGCCGAGAGAGGCACGTGTACAAAGTTACAAAAGTACGTACTCGTGTTCATAGACACCTAATGATAAGCCGTAGAATGGATGCATTCACACTAAGTTAAATGGATGCATTCACACTAAGTAAGATGGAGTTTCTTAGGATGAGATGTGATACTTCAGCTGCTTTGCCTCTAGCGAGGACATGAAGTGACAACCCCCACAAACAAACAAACAAACTGATTGTACCACCGAATTTCTGAAACAATTATGATAGAGAATTGTGAATCCTGGATCTGTAGACAGCATATCGTAGAAACGAGTTGGGGAATATATAATTATTACTAGCCGCTTCGCGGCCAGGCAATGCGCAAAGCGTCAAAGCCACATAGAAAGCCAAATTCTTCAGCCACCATTTTGTTTATCTCATTACGTAACCATAACCAAAAATGTGTTCACAGATCTTCATCATTCGACTGTACCTACCCACACACCAAATTTCGGTCAAATCGGAGCACTTTGAGCTTTTGGTGGCCATCTTGTTTGTGCCCACTTCCGGTTACCATGGCAACTCCATTTTTTTAACCCCACGCTGACCTGACCCCGGCCAACACCTAACCCCACACCAAGTTTCACCTACCCACACACCAAATTTCGGTCAAATCGGAGCACTTTGAGTTTTCGGCGGCCATCTTGTTTGTGCCCACTTCCGGTTACCATGGCAACACCATTTTTTAATCCCACCATGACCTGACCCCGGCCCACACCTAACCCATACCAAGTTTTAAGTCGATGGGAACTCCTGTGTCTCAGGCGGCTTCGCCGCCTTCGACACAGTCGTCCAAATTCTTCAGCCGCCATCTTGTTTTTCTCGTGACATAACCATGACAACCAACATTTTTTTCACAGATCTTCATCATTCGATTGTACCTACCTACACACCAAATTTCGGTCAAATCGGAGCACTTTGAGTTTTCGGCGGCCATCTTGTTTGTGCCCACTTCCGGTTACCATGGCAACGCCAATTTTTTAACCCCACGTTGACCTGACCCCGGTCTACACCTAACCCCATACCAAGTTTCAAGTCGATCGGAATAAAACTGTGGAAACGTATGAGTGTCACACAGACAGACACACAGACACACACACAGACAGCGAAAATATATATACAGATGAAAATGACTACCTACGTCAGAAATTTTCTCGTCATGCCTTAGTCGGATTTTAACCTACCGATGCGTCCGTCCGAAAGTTTTACTTGTGCTCCAGAGAGAGGCGTTGTAGTCAAAATTTGCTCTGTTATTCGGAATGTCTGATCCTCCCAAGTAGTCACGGTTTGATGGGAAAGTGAGAGATTTCAGAAGGTAATCTCACGAAGATGAAGCAGGGTATGTTCCTTTCTGTGCCATGATGGACCCTAAAGCATTGTTGTTGTGGTGGTGATGGTGGTTTTTATTTTTTACTGTCGTGTTTCTCCATAGTGCCAATAAGTGTTGGATTGATTTTGCGTTTCTTTATTGTGGTTTCATAATAACAACGATGTATGTTTTGTTTATATTTTTATGAGGAAAAGTATTCGCAGAGCCTCAATGCTAACGAGGCGAGGGACTGGGCACTCGGAAAGAGATTTTCTCTTGCGACCACCGCTGTTTGCCACATACAGGACGCTGCTCGCTTTGCGACAGTGTAATGAAAATCACCGGAAAGCTTGGATTGCACAAACTTATGCATTTAACTATATCATAGTAGTTGTTATTATTAGAATTTTGTCTAGTTACTTTTGCACTTTGCATTCTATGATATTTTGCTACAGGATTACAATAATAACATGCCATAACTCTGCGGCACCAGAACCAGCACAGAGAAAATAAATGAGTGTCTCGAATATGCCACTGTTCTGGCTTCTCTTGCACTTGTCAGTTCTCTAGGGGTTTTTTCCATGGAAAAAGTGGTCATTTATGATAATAGTTATGCTATTCCCTCATTTTGTATAGATTACGCAGTGTTATGAACGGATACTGGACTTACTGAAATGACACTGTGCTAGAATAATGTTTGCATACTTTTTAGGGATTTCCCCCCTAAATCGAACCATAGAAGTGCCTGCTGTCTTGTTTAGTGTCAAACTCTGTAGTGGCCAGTGTTGGTTATAGATGCAGTATTTTTCTTGCTTGTGTACTTTATATCTACTCACTGCCTAAGTGCCTGATACCTTTCCTTAGTAGAACTTTTTCGTGTTAATCGAATTTTCTTTTGTCATAGAATGTTCTTCCCCATCCAATGCGAACTTGACACTGTACAAAACATAACCCTTGACGGGAAAGTCCCCAAGGAGACAGTTTCATTTCTTGCCTAAGTTGTTCCATGCATAATGTACGAGTGTCTGCACATTCGACTTCGGGCTCCGCTCATCTGCAGCAACGTGGACGTCTTCGTCGGACACCACGACTACCTCCTATGATGATGGATGGTGGAACATCTCCATTGGCTCCCACCAGTGGCTACCGTCTCCGACCAGTGGCTACCGTCTCCGACCAGTGGCTACCGTCTCCGACCAGTGGCTGCGGCTTTGAGCAATGTACAATGTACTTAATTAATCCGTGTACCTGTGAGGGCTGAGGTGGAAAACTGCAAGACGGTAACCGTGACCCGTTCGCCAGTCGCCTGGTGGCTTGCTCAGTTGGGAGTTGGGATGAGTAGTCGCATGACGAGATTGGGGTTGATTACCAGGCTGTGAAAGTAAGGATGAAGTACCCGTAAATGGATGGGAAATCGCAGTTTCAGACGGTATTTTTGGACAATCTTATCATGCAATTAAACGTTCTGGAAATCTTCTCATAGGGTTCTGTTACATTGAAGATCATATTCTCCCACTCCCTCAGGCTGTTTTTGTGAGGGGGGTTTTGAAGCGTGCCCCTCTTTATAAGACATTGACGTCTTGTTATTTCCAATGTAATGACAGGTTTATTTTTTATATGGTCTCTGTCCATAGTAATTATAGGAATTTAAATGTCACAAGTGTGAGAAAACGAACGATTTGTTACAAAATTTGTTAGACATTGATGGGAGGAAAAATAATGAAATTTCAAAATGAATAAAGATCGTTTCTTTTTCCCAAAATTTTGTTATGTCATCATCATCATCATCATATGCATTGTTGTACTAATGCATTTCCGCTAATACAGAATGCATTGGGACTGAGATACGTATACGGGCAAACAAAGGCTGAAGTGGCCGAGCGGTCAGCGCGCTTGACCTGCAGTCGCTTGTGGCTGGTGGGTGCGACGTTTGAAGCTGCGTGGATCCCAGAGTTGCATCCTTGAGCAAAGTGTTTTATTCACATTGCTTGTCCCCACCCAGGGTTGAAACGGGAACCTGTAAGAGTTGAAAATATTGTGAAAGCTAACTTTTGGCGCGTTTATTCGCAGCCTGGCTGCATGCTGCCCAGGGAGTTGAGGTGATGCTGGAGTGCAGCCTGGCTGCATGCTCCCCAGGGAGCTGAGGTGGTGGAGTGCAGCCTGGCTGCATGCTCCCCAGGGAGCTGAGGTGGTGTTGGAGTGCAGCCTGGCTGCATGCTCCCCACGGAGCTGAGGTGGTGTTGGAGTGCAGCCTGGCTGCATGCTCCCCAGGGAGCTGAGGTGGTGGAGTGCAGCCTAGCTGCATGCTCCCCAGGGAGCTGAGGTGGTGGAGTGCAGCCTGGCTGCATGCTCCCCAGGGAGCTGAGGTGGTGGAGTGCAGCCTGGCTGCATGCTCTCCAGGGAGCTGAGGTGGTGTTGGAGTGCAGCCTGGCTGCATGCTCCCCAGGGAGCTGAGGTGGTGTTGGAGTGCAGCCTGGCTGCATGCTCCCCAGGGAGCTGAGGTGGTGTTGGAGTGCAGCCTGGCTGCATGCTCCCCAGGGAGCTGAGGTGGTGGAGTGCAGCCTGGTTGCATGCTCCCCAAGGAGCTGAGATGGTGTTGGAGTGCAGCCTGGCTGCATGCTCCCCAGGGAGATGAGATGGTGTTGGAGTGCAGCCTGGCTGCATGCTCCCCAGGGAGATGAGATGGTGTTGGAGTGCAGCCTGGCTGCATGCTCCCCAGGGAGTTGAGATGGTGTTGGAGTGCAGCCTGGCTGCATGCTCCCCAGGGAGTTGAGATGATGCTGGAGTGCAGCCTGGCTGCATGCTCCCCAGGGAGCTGAGGTGGTGGAGTGCAGCCTGGCTGCATGCTGCCCAGGGAGCTGAGGTGGTGGAGTGCAGCCTGGCTGCATGCTCCCCAGGGAGCTGAGGTGGTGGAGTGCAGCCTGGCTGCATGCTCCCCAGGGAGCTGAGGTGGTGGAGTGCAGCCTGGCTGCATGCTCCCCAGGGAGCTGAGGTGGTGGAGTGCAGCCTGGCTGCATGCTCCCCAGGGAGCTGAGGTGGTGGAGTGCAGCCTGGCTGCATGCTGCCCAGGGAGTTGAGGTGATGCTGGAGTGCAGCCTGGCTGCATGCTCCCCAGGGAGCTGAGGTGGTGGAGTGCAGCCTGGCTGCATGCTGCCCAGGGAGTTGAGGTGATGCTGGAGTGCAGCCTGGCTGCATGCTCCCCAGGGAGTTGAGGTGATGCTGGAGTGCAGCCTGGCTGCATGCTCCCCAGGGAGCTGAGGTGGTGGAGTGCAGCCTGGCTGCATGCTGCCCAGGGAGTTGAGGTGATGCTGGAGTGCAGCCTGGCTGCATGCTCCCCAGGGAGTTGAGGTGATGCTGGAGTGCAGCCTGGCTGCATGCTCCCCAGGGAGCTGAGGTGGTGGAGTGCAGCCTGGCTGCATGCTCCCCAGGGAGCTGAGGTGGTGTTGGAGTGCAGCCTGGCTGCATGCTCCCCACGGAGCTGAGGTGGTGGAGTGCAGCCTAGCTGCATGCTCCCCAGGGAGCTGAGGTGGTGTTGGAGTGCAGCCTGGCTGCATGCTCCCCAGGGAGCTGAGGTGGTGTTGGAGTGCAGCCTGGCTGCATGCTCCCCAGGGAGCTGAGGTGGTGGAGTGCAGCCTAGCTGCATGCTCCCCAGGGAGCTGAGGTGGTGTTGTGCAGCCTGGCTGCATGCTGCCCAGGGAGCTGAGGTGGTGCAGTGCAGCCTGGCTGCATGCTCTCCAGGGAGCTGAGGTGGTGCTGGAGTGCAGCCTGGCTGCATGCTCCCCAGGGAGCTGAGGTGGTGGAGTGCAGCCTGGCTGCATGCTCCCCAGGGAGCTGAGGTGGTGTTGGAGTGCAGCCTGGCTGCATGCTCCCCAGGGAGCTGAGGTGGTGGAGTGCAGTCTGGCTGCATGCTCCCCAGGGAGCTGAGGTGGTGTTGGAGTGCAGCCTGGCTGCATGCTCCCCAGGGAGCTGAGGTGGTGGAGTGCAGTCTGGCTGCATGCTCCCCAGGGAGCTGAGGTGGTGTTGGAGTGATAAGAAAGAGTACCCTGATGACCAGGGGGGTAAAGTGTGCGGTTTGAGCACCCTTTTATGGGTGGAAAGTAGCGATATAAAAAATCACCTTAATCTTTCTATCACGTATGAACGAATGGAAAGTGCAAAAGGTTTGTCTGTAAACAGCTGAGACTGAGATTATGCATAGTAATTAGTTACAAGTCCAGGAAGGAAAATCCTATCAAATTGTTGAGATATTTTAACATATGGTGTACTCATCTTAGAACATTGGTCTCTGTGCATGCATGAAGCTTTGTTTATTAAAAAACCAAAACCCAAGCAACCAAACAACAACATGGAGCAGTTGTCCAGTGGAATCTGAGAATTCCTCACACCATCGGCAGCACCCCTGGCGCAGAGCTCTGCGCCGATCAAGCACCGAGGCTTGCAACCGGTAACTGACCCTTTTGTTTCGACACCACTCGGCATAGCTGATGGCCTCTCCAAGGCACAATCCTGGGCATTTTGTCTGAGGAACAGCTGTTGCAGCAGATTCCCTATCTCTACTTCACTGATGGATGCAGAGAGACAGTAGGGCAGCTGCATCTTGGGGTGACCGAAGACGTGGCAGTAGTTGCCATAAGGACGTATTAACAAACTCTAGGGGGCGCGTTGCTTACGCTAGGAACTTTCCAGGAGCTTGCGAAGGATAGACCGGTGTAAAAATATGTCGACATGATGAAAGGCAGTCAAATGTTTTACACATGGTGACACCGGCCTTTTATTTGCCAACTAGGTAGACTAAGCAACGTGCTCCAAACTCCGAACAAAAAACTGTCAAGAGATCACCTGGTCTTACACAGCTGAGATACAAGGTCGTATGCAAACGGGACCTAAAGGCGCTTGGCATTTGCATCTCGTGCTGGGAGGACATTGCCAGGGATGGCACCAGGTGGGGAGGTGAGCTCCACAGCAGACTGAGGGAGGGAGGGGTGAGACTCCGGAGGCTGGAGGAAGAGAGACGCACCCCACGGAAGGACAGGTGGCACCGAGATGACACCAGCACCTCCAAATGCAGCCGCTGTGACAAGGACTGCCACTCCAGGATAGGACTGCAGTGACAGCAGGGTCTGCATCCGGGTGACAACTTCAGGGTCGGGAGCCATGATCGGACAAGGCTGAAAAAGCATTGCTACTTACACAACTGGAATGAATATTTCGAATCGTGCAAGATACGTGTAGGTGGTCTGATAAGTGTGGAGGTTTTTTTCGAGATGTGTTCCTGTTCCATTTTTCACCACAAGAGAATCATAGCAGTTTGACAAACTGTAAGAAAGAATAGACTCCTCGTCGGCTGGAGAGAAAGTTTGCAGGATGTCCCCAGAATTTCAAACCTTAATAACTTAATGAAGAACGTATTAACGTGTCCTCTATATCGATAGCACGCCCTCTTTTACAGAGGTATTTATATTCGTACTGTGGCGGTACATTTAACAGCATTATTATGTTTTGCCACTGGTGGTGGTGGGTTGCAGTTCCTGATGAAAACGATGACAGTTAGTTACTTATGATTTCACTAAATAATGTGAAGGTACTTCTCATACTGATAGTGCGTTAGTCTATGCGCTTCTTCATAGAGTTTAATGCTGTCAAAACAAATGTAACTACCTAATTGTTGGTCAATGGCGTATTTCTGTAGAATGTTTCTGCTAGTACTATTCTGTGCGTTTTTTTCGGCAGCCCTCGGTTTATTTACTAAAAGTGGAGAATAAGGGAGACTGATTGACGTTCCTGCTTAACTGTCATCACATCGGGTTGGACGGCGTTAGAAGCAATGGAAGAAGTTTAAGAATATACATTAAGGCGGTGTTCCTAATTTAAGACGGTGCCAAAATACACATACATGTACGTGATATCTGCGCAACTCTGATTGCTAGACCAGTATGCAGGCATTGACACGGATGGATGGATGGATGGGTGGGTGGGTGGATGGATGTATGGGTGGGTGGGTGGGTGGGTAGATAGATATATGGATAAATGGTTGGGTGGATCGATGGATAAATGGTATAGAAATGTCTCTCAGTATGAATACGCTATATAATGTTACTTTTCATTATTAGTTTATGATGCTGACTAAAAATAAATCAATAATCATCGAACAACTACAACAAAAAGATTTTATTTAACAAACGTACGTAGACAAAGAGAATGAATAATTCAAACATGTCATTGATTTTACTTATTTGTATCGACACAATACGCATACTTGTAGATATTATAACAGCCAAAGTTGTGTTTGTAAATAGTTGTGTAAACAATGGATAACTTTTTCTCGTAAAAAATAATTTCCAATTCTAAACAGGAGCGGAGGCCTTAAATTTGTCAAAATAGAGGTTTAGAGGTTACCCTTTCAGCTCCAATGGACATTCTCTGCACCAGAATGTGCAGGACAGTGAGTCTGTGCTGCCGGGTGGTACACACGGCAGATGCTCTCATTGTAAGAGGTAGGTATTGGTTACAAAGTGATAGATTTCCCCCGCTTCTGCAGAATTACTCACATCACCTCCTGTTCAAGAGTACACGGATAACAGGCAAGCAAACGGCTACCCGGATGAACGCATCTTTTTCAAGATGGCGGTTTAGCGTGGTGGATTCCCCTGCTGATGGCAGTGTGAGGTGATAGGTTGCCGTGGTTCAATCCTTGCTCCGGATAAAATGACAGCTTCCTCACATTCTTGCGATTTAATCTTTATATGCGTCCCTTCAGAAGTCTGTCCTTCATCAAGATATCCTTTATCAAGTGGTTAGATATGTTACACACACACACACACCTTCTACAAACAGTCTGGCTGTTAATATCTTCAACCCTGGTATAAAGGTGGATGATGACAAAACGGTTTATGGAGTGCTTTTTATTCAAACTCCCTGGAACACAGTGACATATTAGTATTCTCTGAATTGCCTTGACTGTCACCGTCACAAAGCTTGATTCAAGGTAGGTTTTTTACAGGGGTTTTTTCGTTGACTTTCTTTCCAGCCAATGGTCATACGACCGAAGTGAGAATTCCAAAAGAATATGTTTGTACTAAAGTTAGTCTTGTTAGCGATTGCTCCTTGTGTGTGTGTGTGTGTGTGTGTGTGTGTGTGCATGTGTGTGTGTGTGTGTGTGTGTGTGCATGTGCGTGCGTGCATATGTGCCTGAGTGTGTGTGTGCCTGAATGTGTGTGTGTGTGTGTGTGTGTATGTGTGTGTGTATGTGTGTGTGTGTATGCTTGATACTTTTTGCATATGTGTATATGAATATGTGTGCGCGAGTGTGTGCGCGTGCATGCGTGAAACATGTTAGCTGGTCCGCCTTCCATTTGTGGTAAATCAGTTGCTTCTATCCAAAAGGACTTCGTTGCAACAAACTGGCTTCAAGTCTCTGTCGTCTGCAACGCCACGGAAGCTACAGCCAGCACCGGGGGATAAAAAGAAAAAAGCTGGATACCCCCTCTGCCAGGCCGATACTCTGCAGCCGCCTCTGTAGACACCCAGGTCCCCTCTTAGACACCCGCACTTCGCGACCACCACCATCCCGCGACGCTCGTATCGAGAAGGCGCGTGAACCCTACGATGGATCTTCACCCCCGCACGTCACACCCCGAACATCCACAGAATATGAATCGAAGTGTCAAAACCAACATGCGAGCACACACCCGTCGCATTATTCAGGATGCAGACAAAACGAATGCACGCCAGTATAAAAGGCGCAATCGGTGCGTGTGGAACACAGTGCCTCTATAAGGGCATGTACTAAAGTTTCATCTTCCACTCTCAAGGCTCAAGGGCTTCTGCAGCGCTGTCAGAACGTATCGAAGATCCCGAAGCCCATCGTCGGGTGATAGTTAGTGCCAAAGCAGTGGATAGATTACAAATGCAGCCTGTCTGGTTGGCGACGAAATGCACACAGGAAATGCCCAACGTCAGACACGCGCGGGTAGAAACTTTGACACACAGTCCCATTGCAAACGGGCACACGCGCACAATTGTATCCAGCCTATGGCACCTGTGCGAATTCACACACAAAGAGGCCTCTGACGACAGCACCTCTAAAACCGTTGTGGGTCCGTTAGCGATTTTTCAGCCAGCTACGGAATGACATGGATCGACCGATACTGCACTACAATCGAATAAGGACAAAAGCCCAGCTTCTGTCTAGTAATGTCCACCGGATGATGGAAGTGAGAAAAGATCTAAGATTGGGAGGTCCGTTTCTATAGGAGTTGCATGCCATCACGCCGCCAGTCTGTACACAAAACAAGAACGCAAGCCTCCAGCGAAGACAGTCTGGCAGGTTCATGTATCAGGGAGTCGTACCCAGCAGCAGTTCATATTACTTGACCCACAACGGATAACAGAGCGACATTCAATCGATAGACACAGCCCTCTTGCTAAGACCTTTTCACAGTCTTCCAGCTCGACGTAGCCCATCTTACTAAGCAGCCGTTCTTAATCTCTCAGAGAGTAACAGGACCGTTGCAGGTCGAAGCAGTGGCGACGTCGGTCCCACCACACTAGACCAGGCCCGTCACGCCTCGGTAACTTCACACATCTAATCCTCCCCCATCGTGCACCAACCACTCTTCCGCTACCTGTACCACACAGCACACAGCTTGATTTGGATGGTTAGATTTAACGTACCATATGTACACGGGTGCACACTGGTTTCAATTATTACGCGCTTTATATCAGCTAATTTTGAGACCTCTTGCAATCTGAGCACGTCGGTCCCCAATATCCTGGTCACCTCCTTCCAGTTTGTTAGTTGAACAGAAACCGCATATTCGAGTACGCGACCAACCAGCGACACAATCTAGACTCCAATGCGTCTCTGCGGCAGCCTGCCCATTATCTGTTGTGCACGAACCCACTCATCTCGTCTCTTTTGCCTTGCTCCCGGGAGTTTAATGTTGTAAGCAGCCATACGCCTTATGTGACATCCACCCATGATACTAACATCTCCTTTTCTCCATGACTGATTACGTCCTACCCTCCCTTTCTAAAGCTTCTTTAAATTTCTGCACTCTGTTACTCATCTTTCCTATTCCTCAATGTTCGACTCTGCACCCTGTCGTCTAGCTACTCCACGCTTCTTGCTCCTCCCAGCCACACGCGCAACATCCTCCGCACCTCCTTTCCACGCTTCCCACATGGTTAATCGACTTGCTGTATCGAGACGCCTTCTCTAGGCCAGATAAAAGCATGCCACGTGTAACGCACTCAGAGCACAATAGATACTCCAGTTCCTCACAACATATAAAAGCGAGAAAGGCTGGACAGTTTGTTCCTCCAACCGGAACTTGTCTGGGCTGCAGACGCAATGTCCTGGTGCTGAGGTTGTCCAAGATGTCGATCAAGACGCATTCAGGGAGGTCAGGCAGGTCCATCCTGGGTGTCTGGGCACAAACCGCTCCCGACATGACAGATCTGAAGAGACAATGAATGCGTTTAAGAGGTGCTGTCACTGTGCTTAAATTCAAGGAGTGAGCTAGTGTCCGGTATTGGGCACAGACTGTGAAGCAACAAGCGGGCGACTACTTTGACACGCTACATGCAGCCCATGACTTTACGTCTTCCCGTGTAACGAGATCTGGTCAGAAGGGAAATGACGTAAGATGATGACGTGATTCAAGATATGAATAAATCAGTACGCTCCCATCATGGCTTGTGGTCGCTTCGTACTCTGTGTGTTGCTCTACGAATCCATCCTGAAAAGTGGCACCTCTAACCATCGGCACGCAACATGGTGTCAGAAGTGAACACCAGCCTTTTCTTCATCTGCGAGTGACATTATTTCTTCATGATGGCGCATTTTAAACCGCCTGCGAACTTTGACTTTCACAACCCTGTTGGTTGGAAAGAATGGCGAGAAAGATTCAGCCGATTCCGCATCGCATCCAAGCTGACAGCAGAAAGTGGTGAGGTGCAGGTCGCTAGCCTGATCTACAGTATGGGAGCAGAGGCTGAACGTATCTTTGCTCAGTTCACTCTGGGTGAAGAAGACAAGAAGAAATACGATGAAGTTATCAAGGCTTTCGACGCTCACTTCATTCCAAAACGGAATGTCATTCACGAGAGAGCCACTTTTCATCGACGAGTCCAGAAGGAAGGTGAGAGCATCGAAGAGTTTGTGAGAGCACTACATGAATTAACCGAGCGGTGTGATTTCGAAAAGAAAGACGAAGCCATCAGATAGGTATGTGTGCGTGACGTCACGATTCAGCCTCTCCGCTGCGCCGCTAAAACTGTGACCGGACTCTGTGCTCGCGCGCACAGACATACCTCTCTCTTTCGCCTTCTTCAAGCCTCGTTTTCATTTAGCACAAAGACCACGTTTTCCAAGACGTAGTTCACGTTTTCCCCTGCATCTAGACCCAAGTTTCATCTTCGTGCGGTGTCTATGAGCTGAGCTACGCGAATTTGAAAGTTTTGGTTCATCTTCAAACGCCATTTTCATATCAAACGTTAGTATTAAGTATGTTAATTTTGCTATTAGCATGTAGATTAATCATTTTCGAGTCTGTTTCAATGATTTGTTTTAAAATTTGAATGTTAACAATGGGGGTTTCGTTCATTACAACGTGGTCACTGGGTTTTCAAATCGCGCTGTCGGCTGTGAATGGTGGTCCGAGTCACGGCTAGTGCTTTTCTGAGCATCTTCGTCTAACCTAGTGGACTCGTTTATACTGCCTCTAATGATTATTTGTTATTCTATTTTCATTTTGAATGCTTTTGAAAGCAGTTTAGTGCTTTTATTTTAGGTTTTAGCGTGTTATTTGGTTTTCAAATTGGTCATGTGCATGTAATCTGGTCACAAACTTTTCTAAGTACTGTCTTATAGTAAAACAAAGGCGACACCGAGATTATTCAATGAACAAATGATACGAGTATACATGTTGAGCAAAGACCACAGTGTTAATACTTATATACCATAATTGAAGGGTACTTTTTAATCTTCTACTTATGGGCGGTATTCACTGAATATATTTCAATTCATGTCAATTCACATATAGTTTGAAAAAAGACTCAACAGAATTACAGACGTCGTATGTAAATTAATTCACCTTTTAATTACTTAATTAAGTAAAATATATCTGTCACATCCTGTCATCATATGTTAATCAACTAGCTCTAATAATAAATTGATTCCAGAGTATAGCATTGTGGTTTTCTTTAGCTTTGAAATTAAAAAAGCTTATAGCAAGGTTTTGTTTTACAGTGCATGTAATCTGGGTCATAAATTTTTATGGTCTTTATAGGTAAAACAAAGGGCCGGATTTCACAATGGAAAAAATTCACATAACTTTTGAGCAAATTGCCCAATGTGTTCATACATACATTGGACATGGATGTTTTTATCTCTTTTCAATGAATAACATTATTTCATATCATATTAACCTTTCATTTTTTCACACACATACCTA
>JAWQFJ010033082.1:0-32500 GCA_034096865.1 Theodoxus fluviatilis
TCTTGAGTTCTAAGCGACTCTTCAGGGGGACGTAACCCATGCTAAATGTTTACCAATGTTGTGGAATCCTCCACAACTGAAGGTAACGTGATTTTGTCTTGAATCGAACGAATGATGGCTGGACAAAAGGATAACTTGTACGATGTGGATGAGTATTTTGACAGTAAAGATGAAGAGAGGTTTGTTCACTATGGCGCTACGCAAGAAGCCCCACCAATGCGTGGTCCGAAAACCCGTGAAGCGATTGATCCCACCGAAATCGACGCCGACATCCCACTCCAAGACATCCAAGTAAATTGTTTTCCTGTTTTCTTAGAACGCAATGTGTTGATTGATGGTTTAGTTTATACCAACAGAGCAAGTAACTCACTGGATTTAACGTCAATTGGTCATGTCATTCCAAGCTGTGATAATACGCCCACTGTGACGGAGCGTCATGTGGTTGACGGCAAAATCACTAGTCAGTAACTGAGTAAGGATCGATTTCTGGTGCTAACAATAATTTGTGTAACTGCTATATAGTGGAATCTGTGTCGTGATTAGGAATGAGCCAATTAATTTTTGTATTTTGGATTTTTCACTAAAAGGTGACAGGGAGGGACTACCATCAGTTGAGTGCAGTGGTTAATCTCAAACCACAGGAGTGTTCAAATTATCTCACGTGCATCTACATGTTCAGACATTCACATTGTAGGTATGTGTGTGAAAAAATGAAAGGTAAATGATATGAATGAAATGTAGTTCATTGAAAAGAGAATAAAAACACCATTCCAATGGTATAAGTATGAACACTGTGGGTCAATTTGCTCAAAAGTTATGAATTTTTCATTGAATAAAATCCGGCCCTTTGTTTTACTATAAAGACAGTAGAAAATTTGTGACCAGATTACATGCACTGAACAACAAAAACCTTCATAACTTTTTAAATTTCAAAGCTAGAAGAAAACCAATGATATCTCTGGAATCCTTATGATTAGAGCTATTGATTAAAATGATAACAGAAATGTGACAGATATATTTTAACTTAATTAATTAATTAAAAGGTGAATTAATTACAATCAAGCGACTGTAAATTCTGTATCTTTTTCAAACTATATAGGAAAATTACATGAATGAAATGTAGTTCATTGAAAAGAGAATAAAAAGACCATTCCAATGGTATAAGTATGAACACTGTGGGTCAATTTGCTCAAAAGTTATGAATTTTTCATTGAATAAAATCCGGCCCTTTGTTTTACTATAAAGACAGTACTTAGAAAAGTTGTGACCAGATTACATGCACATGACCAATTTGAAAACCAAATAACACGCTAAAACCTAAAATAAAAAGCACTAAACTGCTTTCAAAAGCATTCAAAATGAAAATAGAATAACAAATAATCATTAGAGGCAGTATAAACGAGTCCACTAGGTTAGACGAAGATGCTCAGAAAAGCACTAGCCGTGACTAGGACCACCATTCCACAGCCGACAGCGCGATTTGAAAACCCAGTGACCACGTTGTAATGAACGAAACCCCCATTGTTAACATTCAAATTTTAAAACAAATCATTGAAACAGACTCGAAAATGATTAATCTACATGCTAATAGCAAAATTAACATACTTAATACTAACGTTTGATATGAAAATGGCGTTTGAAGATGAACCAAAACTTTCAAATTCGCGTAGCTCAGCTCATAGACACCGCACGAAGATGAAACTTGGGTCTAGATGCAGGGGAAAACGTGAACTACGTCTTGGAAAACGTGGTCTTTGTGCTAAATGAAAACGAGGCTTGAAGAAGGCGAAAGAGAGAGGTATGTCTGTGCGCGCGAGCACAGAGTCCGGTCACAGTTTTAGCGGCGCAGCGGAGAGGCTGAATCGTGACGTCACGCACACATACCTACACATTGGCATCGCTGATTCTACTTCCAAGCATTCTGGCATTAATGACGCTGCCACTGGGATCTTAACACATCTTTTAACTTGACATGAACCCTTTATATCGACAATTTGCTTGGGGTTGGTGTCTAGTTCCTGCTTCAAGTTAATTTGATAATAGGACATACAGGGGAAAGCGGGGCATGAGCATGATTAGCCGGCACCTCCTTTTTTAATTCCGGCAATTATTCTGTTATGTAAAAAGTTACATCAAGTTAAACAGAGTAAACAAATTGAGGACATTAATATCCAATGAAACATACCGACTTTCTTTGGTAAACTCAAAACGAAATACTTTAAAGCAATTTAATTTTCTTACAGTTACAGTGAACTTCATGCTCTCAGTCTCAGGGCATTAAGCCCCAACATGAAGTACATATTTTGGTCAGTTTTATCTCATCTAAAACGTATAAAATAGCTTACAAATGCATAGAATCATGCAGGAGGAAATATTTTCCTAATTTTAATTTTACTGTAAATTGTTCTGCCAATGCACAGAAGCAAGGTCCAGAATGACATGATGCAGCCCCAATGCCTTATTGGTAGCCTCTGACATCTCAAAGCAATCCAACAAGTTGCATGTGATACTTTTCATCAAATAAAGTGTATGGTTTCTATTTATTTCTTTTGATTATTGTATATATACTTATGGCAGAAACTGCTGTTTTCTTGACATATTGCTGCAGAATCAGTTACAGAAAATTGAAGGGAAACAAGCACCAACTAGTATTTTACTGACATTTTCAGGATATGTGTATGAAGCAGATAAAAGAAACACATGCTAATTTAGAGTAGAAGTGTGTGTGTGTGTGTATTTCATCAGTCTTATTTTGTCTTGGTGACTTGAACAATTTTCATTGTAGAACAGAATGCTAAAATGTGGAGCATTACGCTCCACCACATTTTGATTGACTCACATGGGCTTTGCCTTTCTCATTCAAGAATAATAAAGAGTCAGGAAGTTATAAAGTTCTGTCAGTGTTCAAATATCATCAAACTTATCATAATGAACAAACTTCAATGAAATTGTTTATGGAGGAATAAAAATCATCACCGAAAAACCCATAGTTCCTCTTCAATTACCTGCAAAAATTTCTCTCCAAAGCAGTACATAATTCACAAAGTATAACACGAGACATCATGAAATTAATGCATGTGTACTTGCCTTAGTGGTTTAGGAAAGCACTGATGCAATTCTCATGTTGTTGATCACGAAGTGTGCATCAAAATTAGATGTGAGGTCTAAGTAAGACTAAGAGGCAAAAGTTTTTTCGGACTTTCAACATACAGTAAAACCTTTATTTTGCGACCTTTGAAAAACCTACCATATCAGGTCTTAATTTGGAAGGAGTCGTAAAATAGAGGTAAGGAGATTGTATAAAATGAACTAATGTATTTTATATATATAGGAATAATGCCTACATAAAACACAATGCAAGTACATGCACAATACATATATTTTTTACTGTTAACTTGGAGTAAGCTAGACCTCCTATTCTACGGAGAAAAAAACATACATGTAAATGATGTATGAGCAGAATACAGGAGATAAAGGAATTTTGAAGAGGCTGATATATTGCATGATATAATGTACATGTATACAACGCCGGCTACTTGCAAATGACGTAACCAATTAGATGACTTACATAGGGTCAGTTTTGGCTGCGAAGTTTCCGGCCTTTTCAACCTGGGCACCTTATTTGATGACTGTCAATTTTAAGGGATTTTTTGTTGAAATATTTACTAATACTGTAATAGATGATACCGCTGTAATGATTGCTGAACTGTTTACTTGATTGTTTCATTCTTTTTTTTAACCCTAACTCCATGCTAATTGAATGGCCAACAGGAAAATTGACTTTAAACTTCAACCTAATTTAAACATTAACCTGACGTATGCCAGACCACTACAGCCACTTTCAGGGCTGCCATTGGAGTAGCCTCTGCCTCCTGGCCACCTGTAAACCGATGCAGACACGTTCTCACTCTCAGCAAAATAAAAAACCAGGCCGCCAGTAGCAGCCTCTGCCTCTTCAGTCACTGGCGCGGCATCTCGCTTGCCGCGAGTTGATACTATTTTCAACTGTGGGTATGAGACTCAAACTGTTAAATCGCGATGGCTGGAAATTTCAGACAGTTATCTCATGCAGAGTGAAACTTGTGCGGCAAGTTTATTACGAAGCTTAACATTTCTCTTTCGGACGAAAGCGTTATTCCGTAATGCATGAAAGTTGTCTGCCCCTTGACCACAAGTCGCTTGGTCTTGGGAGACGTCACTGGATGGCAGACAATCCTTACAGAACATGAAGTAACTCCTACTGCACTAAGTGTGCATAACAGCACTCGCAAAAGCTGTCATTTTGGAATGGACAGTAACTGCAGTTGCTAAAGGGACAGCAGTTTGGGGAAATCTAGGTCAAAAAGTCGTTAAAATGCCGAGGATTGACGGTCATTTAAGAGAGGTCACTTTGATAGGAAAATACATCTGTTAATTTTTTTCAAGTCCCAATCGAGAGGAAGTACTTTAAGAGAGGGTTGTAAAATAGAGGTTTTACTGTAGCAGCAAAAGAGGGGTGTAAAAAAAACACTCTCACTGTGACTGACCTATCACCGACTGGGTCAAAACCACACATTGTTCTAAAGAGAAACTAACTTTGTTTGGTTCAAACTCATTTTGGAAATAAAATAACTAAAACTGAAATAATGTGAAATGTGTTTCATCGAAGTGGTCACTAATGCCCATGGGGCTTAATGCCCCACTTTCCCCTAAATGTGAACTGTTGTTTTAAACCCTGGATTGTGATGAATCCACTGTCCTTATTATTATTTTTTCTTACACAGCAATATGGTAATCAAGTTGACCCATTGCTCACAAAGAAGAAAAAAGTCAGGACTTTAAGGTAAATGTTTTATTGTATCTGATGGATTTCACTTGCATTCCATTTTCCTTTTTGCACGCACGCACGCACGCACGCGCGCGCTGTCAACTGTGCTAGAGACACTTTCGCTGGTAGGCAAAGTCTCTAGTGAACTAGAATGTATTCTCACCTGTATCTGTGTATAGAGCTGGAGGTGTCTACATAGATGTGTATGTGTCTATATTCACACCTGTAGCTGTGTGAGATGTCTACATGTGTCTATGTTCACACCTGTAGCTGTGTATAGAGGTGGAGGTGTCTACATAGATAATGTGTCTCTATTCACACCTGTAGCTGTGTATAGAGCTGGGGGTGCCTACATAGATGTATATGTGTGCCTATATTCACACCTGTAGCTGTGTATAGAGCTGGAGGTGTCTACATAGATGTATGTGTCTATATTCACACCTGTACCTGTGTATAGAGCTGGAGGTGTCTACATAGATGTATATGTGTCTATATTCACACCTGTACCTGTGTATAGAGCTGGAGGTGTCTACATAGATGTATGTGTCTATATTCACACCTGTACCTGTGTATAGAGCTGGAGGTGTCTACATAGATGTATATGTGTCTATATTCACACCTGTACCTGTGTATAGAGCTGGAGGTGTCTACATAGATGTATGTGTCTATATTCACACCTGTACCTGTGTATAGAGCTGGAGGTGTCTACATAGATGTATATGTGTCTATATTCACACCTGTATCTGTGCCTGTAATTGACATCTGTATACAGGGTGCGGCAAAATTACCGTTACGCATGAGTATGGCATTAAAAAATAATGGATTTCTCCAAGTTCACACACATTAAAGTATTGTTCAACAACATACAACAGTTTAGACAAGCAAGCAGCAGTTTATTCAATGTAGTACCCACCAGCCTTCACAACTGCCTTCAGGCACTTCTGGAAGGTCAGTAAGCCGCACGCTGCTTGGACATAGTCTTAGGACAAAGCCGTCCACTGCATCGAGCCTGCTGCACGCAGGCTATTCACATTCGAGTGGCGTCTTGCACAGGCCTTGGACTCCACACACTCCCATGTGGAATAGTCGAGCGGGCTGAGGTCCGGAGACAATGGCGTCCACATGTCCTTGGGCCAGTAGCTGTTGCATTTTCTTGGCAGTTTCTGGCTTCTTTATCCAGTTCAGAATCTTCCTCTGGGCATGGTCTATTCTCATGATCTTCTGTACCTCTGTAATGCTGCTCTTGGTGATCACTGCCCTAGACTTCATGTGCAGGTCATCTCTGATCACGTGATGCATGGTGCTCTCATGCATACCAAACTGCTTCACCAGCTTTCTGATGGACAGCCAGGGATGGACTTCATCCGAAGCCTTCACAGTCGCCACCACCTCTTCCGTTCTCTTCTCCCACTTCCTTTCTTGTCCGTAGCCTTCCGCTAAACATTGCCACGCTCTGCCAGCATGTCCCTGACTATTTTGATCTGCATTCTGCTAACACGCACAGCTGCACAGATCTGGGCTGTTGATTCGCCTGCACAGAGTCGCTCAGCAACAAGTCCACGTTTTGCCTGCTGCATGGCAACTGTGCTGCAGCTGAATCTCAGTTTTGGCTTTAAACTGCAGCTGGGTCCTGTACCTGTGCAGGGGCACAGGCATGCACAATCATCATGCGCAAATCACTGCTGCATAGAGCACCAAAGTTATGTTATGCTAATTTTGCTGCACCCAGTAGATCTATATTTGTATTCATACACATCTGTGTAATAATCTGAATTTGATCACTGCAGACATATCATTATATATATGTCTACATTGTGTTGAGATGAGAGGTTGGGATGGGGGTGAAGGGCTGTGTGTGTGTGTGTGTGTGTGTGTGTGTGTGTGTGTGTGTGTGTGTGTGTGTGTGTGTGTGTGTGTGTGCATGTGTGTGTGTGTTTGTGTGTGCCTACGTGCGTGTGTGTGTGCATGTGTGTGTGTGTGTGTTTGTGTGTGCAAACATATTTGTATAGATCTGTATAGATCATTGTATGATTCTGTATTGTATAGGTGCAGGGTTTGCCTTTTTTTTCTTTTCTTGTTTAACATGCTTTCTTTCCCCTGGTCAAGTACAATCTGGTTTTTGTCTTTCCCTCAAGAAAATGAACTTTCCCAACAATTACCATTTTAGATATATAGCAAAAGTAACAATAACATATGTGTTACTACAAAACACACTCACCTCAATATAATGATGAAAAATTGTGCCACTGAAGTATTCACTTCATGCACATGTATTAGTATATAAATCATATTAAAAAAAAACGCCCAAAGCCTTGAGATTAACACTTGGAAAAGTCGACTGCAAGTGCCTAGATCAATTGGATAAAAAAATTTTTAAACACTAGTCACTTGGAACCTTTCACTTCAGTCTTTCCCTCAGGCAAGGGGCTTATAGCTTTAACCTTTTCCCACAGAAAATGTACTTGCCTTGGGTGATGGGACAAGGAATTTTGGCAAATCCTGAGGTAGCTTACATATATATGTGCACGTCCACGATATTGCCTAACACTAGGTGGGACATACCTGTGTTTGGTTTCTTTGTAACCAGCGAGACGATCACATGCGTATATCATTATAAAAGGTATTATTTTGATATCTAGCATGAGGGAACATCAAATTAGTTCTATGAAAACAAACATGATGTGATTCTGACCAAATCAATCGATGTGATAAGCTCCTCCGCGACGATTGAGTTTCGTAAGAAACACCAGAAACCAAAACCAGAATGGCGTTGATAAAAACTAGTCATAAAGTATTTATTCATGACCCATAAACGAAACTATTGAATTGTATTAATAAAAAACTAATGTAGAATGCCTTACTTAACCCAAATTGGATGAAGATGGTCGATCGAACGGATCAAACGAACTGAAAGCTTCGCACATGTGTAGCAAATTTTCGTACGTAACAGAAGGAAATGAATGAAACGAAGCCTTCTCATTGGTCAAAAATCGCGAGTACTATGACGTATCCTTCTATAAACGTGTTCATTGACTGCGGGATGACAAAAGCTTCCTTCGTATCCGTTTCGAGTGCGGAACAATATAGCAACACGTTTGGTACACGCATACCTTTCGTAAGTAACGCAGGGAAACAACCGACGCAGACCATCAAAATAGTCCCAAGAAATTGGTTAATACCAAAAGAATAATAAAACTATGCAGTTGTATGAGTAAACTAATGAAAGGAAAAGTAATTTGAACCTTCTCTTCAACACATTTATGTACACATGTTTGGCTTCGATTTTTTTCCTCTGAGCAAGGGTGGTAGAAACGAGAGTAACGTACGCATAGGTCTTTTTTATTTTGGTAGAACTACCTCTATTTTTATTTTATGGCGACTTTCCACTGAAATATGACTAAATTAACAATTGAACTTGAATTATTTCACACAATCTATACTTTGTAAGGTGAATTTGCACAAGATAACAAGCATTCAAAAGTGGCGTCGCAAAATGTCCCGTTTTTCGGCGCCATTTTTCCGCTTCGTACGAGTTTAATTATTTTTTTGTGAATCTCTGCAAAGCAAAACTACAAAAACTATTGGTCATAGCATTACAAAAACATTTAAAGAACCCATATAAATTTGAAATATATGCATGCTGACTGTGTTAGATAGTTTTATTCAAGTGTCTTTACCCAGACCCCCAGTTTTTGATAGTGTTAGGCAATATCGTGGACGTGCACATATATATACCTGTACCTGTGTCGGTGTAGGTCTATACCTGAGTCTGTTTGTATGGATCTATTGCTTCATAAAGATTTGTCCCTGTGTCTTCAGCCTGAGCTACAGCCCACTGCATGGTGCCCCCTCCACCCAGTCCATCGCCAGCTCCCTGTCCAGCGACAGCACCACCATCGTCTCCACTCGCTCCTTCAGTGGACAGGAAAAGTGAGTCACCCACAAGGTCTCCGAGACTTGGAATGGAGGGGGAACAGTCCTAGTAGAGGTGCATGTGTGTGTGTGTGTGTGTGTGTGTGTGTGTGAGTGTGTATGTGCGTGTGTATGTGCATGTGTGTGTGTGTCTATATATATGTGTGTGTGTTTGTTTATGTGTGTGTGTATGTGCATGTGTGTATGTGTGTTTGTATGTGTATGTGCGTGTGTATGTGCATGTGTGTATGTGTGTGTGTGTGTGTGAATGTGCGTGTGTATGTGCATGTGTGTATGTGTGTGTGTATATCTATGTGTGTGTGAGTGTGAGTGAGTGAGTGAGTGAGTGTGTGTGTGTGTGTGTGTGCGTGTGTGTGTGTGTGTGTGTGTGTGTGTGTGTGCACATTGACTCAGTCAAATAAACATTCCTTGCTTGACAGTCTTCAGGGAATACCTTGGCAAGTATTTAGGATCACTGATCATGTCAATACAATAATGAAATTTCAACCCACACATCCACATTTCAAAAGAGCATGATTATGAAATTCTAATTTCTTGACAATGAAATAAAAGAGAAAAGTGAATACTGTCTCTTTGATTTGTAGCTTTAATTTGTTGTCCGTCTTTAAAAAAAAGATTACATCACTGTTAACCAGTGTAACTCTTGTTTTTTGCTTCGAAAAAAAAATTGCTACAATGGTTCATGGATGACTATGGAATGCATTTACTGTACTCAGTATTTTTGTTTAATTTTTAAACATTTGTTTCTGAGCAGAGGTGAACTAATTTTGATCTTGTACTTGGAGACATTTTCCTATCAGAATACATTTCAGTTCTCTTTTGTTTAGTGCACATAGACAAGTCTTTGTGAATTTTTTTGGAATTACAGTTGCTTTGCAATGAATGATTACTGTCATGTTACTAGATTTTGTGTTATGTTTCAGCTGGTTGAGACACCCAAAAGTGAGAGAAAACTGGAGAGTTTTGCTGGGATCATTTGCATTGACTGTGATAGGATGTGGTAAGTATCTCTTTTCAAACATTGAACATTTATATAATTGAAAAGAGTTGTCTTTCAAAGACAGCTAAGATAATTATGTTAAAATATTATTCTTGAAATTTATAGTTTAAATTTTTAATGAGTTGTATATGAGTTGTATGTTGTGTGTATACCTAATAAGTAATGTGAATTTATCTGTGCTCTCTTTTTCAGTGTTGATACTCATAGGCATTGGGATAGCCATTTCACCACAAAGAGGTATGATTTGCGATGTAGAGAGATGATATTAATAACTGCTCATAAATGATATTCCTGTAGATTTTCACATTTTAACACTAAACTATAATACTAATGAAGTGCATAGGATGGGATGTGTGTGTGTGTGTGTGTTGTCTAATTATTGGTACTTTTAAGACAGATCATGCTTTTGAAATATGTTTTTCAATAAATTATTGATATTATTGTTAGTTTTTATTATCAAGGGTTTTTTAGCAGTATTTTCTGTATTATGTATACATAGATGCATCTCCACCAAAAGATTCAGACATGCACATTGGTTTATTCTTGAAATATGAAATCAACTCTTAGTAAAATGTGCATGAAACTTTGTCATTGACATGACCCATGATTTGATTCTCTTATGTTATGATGAATAAATAAGATACCATGATATGAAAGTATGGTTCATGTTTCACTGCCAGCCAACTGTCTATGGTGTGTTGCAGTTCCAAATGACACAGAATGTGCACTGCTTTCTTCCCCACAGGGTTCCATTGTTTCGTGTTCTTCATCATTGGGCTCCTGTGTTTCATTCCTGGAGGTAGGTTGAAGAAGAAGAAAAAAAATTAAGGAAAAGAATATAAAAAATAATTGTGAAAATACTGCGCGCTTGTTACACCATCCCACTAGTTTGATCAGTCTGAAAACCCCAGCAAATTATATAGTAGAAATCATTAGACACTCTTGAGAAAAATACCATCTGGCAAATTTGTTTTTTCTGCACAAATGATCAGATTATGAACTAGATGCAAAGAGAAAGCTGGAATTCTGTGCCACTCTATATTACCTTTAGTTCTATTTCTTTTTTAATTTCATTTGTGAAAATTCAGTTGTACTTTAAAATAGAAATAAATACTATTGCAGACATAACATAATCTACAATATGTTGCATTTGCCAGGTGATAATCAGGAATGGACATAAAGTTATATTCAGTGGTTCTCGTTGCACTAAAAAGCTGGAAATAAAATGTTTGAGAATTGCAGTTTTTTTTAATACCTTTTGCTTGTGTAAGGTAATACTGCTCCCACCACTGTACTTCTATTAAATGTGTTGGGTGGTGCTACCTGTTTGTTGCAGTGTACCACCTGGTTTACATCTACTTTGCTGTGAAGGGACGGCCAGGCTACGACTTCTATGGGCTACCTGCCTTCAAGTAGACCCCATGGGGCCACAGCCTCCAGACCTTGCACTCATACTAGACCTTAGATGCTGGCATGATGGAAAGTGAGATGACATAAACTGGCCACTGGAGACACTGACCGTGCTGAACACAAATAACTGGTAACTTATGATGACGATGGACACTGTAACAATGGAGTCTGATGACAACAGATGTTACCACAGTTAAAGATGTGATAGTGGCTTCTGTGACAATGTACCCTGATGACATGAACCCTGCAGTGATGACACTGATGATTCTGGACAGTTTGACAGTTGACTTTGCAATGATGGAAATCTTGACAGTGAATGCTGATGGCAATGAAGCTACAGTGATGGGTGTCAGTGACAGTGAGCAGTGACAATGTACTCATATGACAGTGGTCAGTGATGACAATGGATATATATGACTAGATACTGATGACAATGGACTGAGATGACAGTAGGCACAATGACAGTGTACTCAAATGACAGCATATACTATAACAATTTTAGGCATGGCTTGCTGGGCTTTTGGAGGCCTGCTCCAGTAGCTTAGCCAGGGGTGGCCTCTAGCAGCCAAACAGGCTACCAGGAGCATCAGGTCAGGGTCAGACCCTCACACTTTGACCATGGACACTGGAGGCAATGGGTCCTGCAGGGGTGGATACAGTCATATTGCACACTGCGGAAGTGAATGGTGTAATAGCAGATGCATAGACAGTGCGTGACAAAGACAACGTACATGATGACAATAGCAAAACCATACCAGAAACTGCAGCATTGCATATTGTGGAAGTGGATACTGAAATGGAAATGATGGACACTGCAAAACGCTGCAGAGTTGAACATCGTGACAGCATGTGCATAGACAGTGTGTGGTACTGACAATGTGCAGAATGGCTGTGGACAAAACTGTACCCTAAACTGCAGTAATGGACACCGCAGTAGTGGTTGCTGTAACAAAATCACAGAATGCTGCAGAAGTGGACAATGTGACTGCATATCATAGACAATATGTCACACTGACAAAGTGCAGAATAGCTGTGGGCTAAACCATACCCTAAACTGCATTAGTGGACGCCACAGTTGCGGTTGCTGCAACAGTATCACTGGACACTGCAGTGGTGGACAGTGTGACAGCAGATTCAAGGACAACACATGACACTGACAGTGGATGAATTGACAATGGGCATTCCCACACCAAGAAAAGCAACAATGGGCACTGTGGTGATGGCCTGGGCAGTGTTGGTCACCATTGATTGCCAGCACTGAAGACTGACACTTAGTACCAGCAACATGACAGCAACAGTGGATTCTGATGGCACTGGACGAAGCAGCCGTGGATGCTGCATTAGTTCCCAGTTTTTTGACATCTATCTTTGCCCTATGCAAAACAAAATCTCAGTTTCAGAAGTGCAGTACAGATGTATTCTGCTGCTGCCATGTTGGATGGCATTTGTGGACAGAAGTATTGTTAGACCGAACTTACTTGTTAGATTGCATCTCTGTGATTTTTTAGACTTTCCAGAGTTGTCAGACTACATGTATATGAGTGGATTAAGGGTGTTTCATGTGATTACTCCCTTTTTTAGAATTGTGTAACTGAAAGTTAAGCAATAGTTTAGTATAGAATCTGACATTTTATAGCATTCCATTCAGTAAACACACTTGTTTCAGTGAATGTTTACTCAAAGACTTATTTTTGTGTTTATTTTTAGGAGTGGTTGGTTGAAATGTGCTTACTTCCAGGCATACAAAAATGTTCAGTCAGTCAAGCAAAGGTCTCTCCCCAAATAATTATGTGTAGAAGTACATTATCTTTCAATGTTGAATGAAGAAGTACTTTGTCTTTTGAGATAGTTATCCTGAACAAGTGACCCGGGAATACAATATAATAGGTTCTTATGTAGTATGTTGAAAAAATGGTAATGCACTCTTACCATAGTATTACAATTGTGCATATGCTTTAGTTTCAGTCAGTTCTTTTGTAACAGCATCTGAGTGAATTTGGGCTCACACTTGATCCAACTGTTAGCTTGGAGAAATGTGCATGGTGGCTACTTTTCAGGCCTGTACTGATATATGTGTTTGCTCTTGTTAATTCTGGAGGAGTGACATGGGATGCTGAGCTGTGGACCTACTCTGCACAGTGCTTTCAAGACAGTGGTAGGGTACTGAAGATGCATAGAACCCTTCGCCAACAAGTGCCCAGCAAAGTTGCCTGCAACAAATTTAAATCTCAGAATGGGAGATTGTGTGTGTGTGTGTGTGTGTGTGTGTGTGTGTGTGCATGCATGCATGTGAGAGAGAGAGAGAGGGAGGGAGGGAGGGAGAGAGAGATTATAAAGGCGTTTAAAAAGATCATGGGTTGTAATGTGCATTGTGATGATAATGATGACCAACATGGACAGATAAGTAACACATTTTCATATTGTTTGTTTCAAGGTTAGAGTTTAGATTTGACAGAAAGTGGTTGTGAAATAGGTTATGATCTCGCAAATGGCTCAAAAAGGTTGGTCTCCTGATGATTTTCCATATTTCCTGGTACTTAAATCATACAAATCACTGGTTTTGTCTAATGCATGAATAATAAATCAAAGAGGCATGAAAATGATGAGATCATAGTTCCAGTATTCATGTTGTAGTTGGTAAGTTCATTTGCTGTAAGAATAATGATGCTATGTATGCACTTAGAATTTCTTTTGCTCAGTCGATGGCTGGTCTGCCCTACATACTACTCCTTGGCATGGATCTCATTTGAGTCTGCATCTATGCAGACTCATTCCATCAAATTCTCAGTTAGTTTTCATGACTGTGCATGAGCATTCAAATATCTCCCTATGCATGACTAGGTAGGGGACCTGATTATCAAGTACTGAGACTGAAATTGTGCCTTGATGAAACCTAAAGATGTGTTCTGCAGATTTTGCTCTGTTTAAAAAGATACAGGATGATATTACTTTTTTTTTTAATTAGTGGATATTTTTAGACGATCTAAGGCTCACAGTGAATATTGGCTTGTGTTCGTATACTGTGATATCAGCAAATTATCTTCCCATTTCCCCTGTGTTTAACTTGCTTCCATATCCCTGTTCCATTAGGAGTTGGTGGAGAGCTAGGCCCCTAAAGATTGCCAAATGGTAGAGGGCCACAACCTTGCTCAGAGTTTTTCCTCAGAATCTTTCACTGCAATGCTCTTCACAAGTAGGGAAGTCATGCCTTTTACTCTTGTATTTACACATGTGCCGTGGAACTGATGAGAAATGGAGGGCAACCACGATTTACACACACACACACCCTTTCCTTTTGATATATTTAAATTGCAACTGATTTCATGCTCTTGTGGCTTTCCAGTTGAAACAATTTTGTCCACTTTCATTGTTTTCACCATCAGGGGCAGTATATTTTATGTTGATAGCTGATGCTCAAGCAAAGTACATTTACCATGGCCTCCTTTGGATGACCTGACTCTGTTGATGGCACTTATGGTCTTCTTGAGTGACCAACTGACACCACTCTGGGTCAGGATGAGGGAGACACTGTGGAGTTAGCATGGCCGCACAGACAGGAAGTATCTTTAAACCACAGCCCCTAGGGCCAGCATCTGGATCCATAAACCAAAGCCTCAAGCGGTGCATGTGACCCTTTTAGGGGTTCTTAGCCTCTGAGTACATGAGTACAGGGACTTCTGTGCTAAGTGCTTTGTCACTGAAGAAGTCAATTCAGCAATAAAACATCCTAGTACATTATTCATTAGCTGTAGCTTCTGCACCCCTTATCCTAGACATGGCCAGAATGATTTGTTTCTTAATTGTTAACAGAGAATGGAGTGCAATGTAAAAACCATTTATTATGGTGTTGTTCTGTTGTGTCTGCTCAGTTGTATATATTTTTCTGGGATCTTCAAAGTGGTGTTGTAGAATTAGTGGCTGGTTTTTACATGTTGGTGAATGGGTTGTTGCAATAATATTGATACCTCATCATTGTATTGTAGCTTTGAAATGTCTGCATTTTTTTAGTTCAAAACCATAGCATCTGTAAAATTCACTCATGTAGTGGTTTTGTCTTCAGGCATCTGATCTGTTTGAAATTAAAGGTATCTGGTATGTAATTACTGGATGTGATAAATCCATGAGCATTGTAATTTATACAATATAGTGACAATTATTGTCCACAGGTAGATGTTACTTTCTCCAAGTTTCATCGACTACACCAGGGGCCAGTCATCATTCAGTACTACCAGTATAAATTCGTGTTATTTTTAGTTTTAAAAGAACCTTAAAATGGTTTAAGCAAATTTGTGTCATCATCCAAATAGTCATTATGTTCAACACATAATTTGTTGTCATATGTTTACTTAAACTAGTCCACTTCCACATTACTGTTGATTATTTAGTGGACCCTTACATGGGGGACTTGGTTTTCAACCTCCTGCATTAAGACTATAGAGGTCAAATTTTCAAGCACAGCTTTATTCCCTCATTACCATCCATACCCTGCTAGACTTGCGATTACACAAACCTATCTTGATATAAGACATCTTCTTAGCATACTGATTGTAACATATTTCCCTTATAAAAATCGCTGGCGCTGAACCTTCAGGTTTTGGCATTAAAAAAGAAGAAGATAGGGTTCGAACCCGCAACCTCTCGAGAAAAGAGGGGGGAAAAACACACACACAACAAGAAGGGCAAAGCCCATACGACTCACATGCTTGACCTTGACCTTTACATGATATTGACCTTCAAGGTCAAGGTCAAACAACTACACCTAGCAATGACATCATACACTAAGAAATGCTTTACACATTTTTCCTAACAAAATACATGTGGCCGTGACCCAAGGTCAAGGTCATCCAAGGTCATGCAACACAAAGCTGTTAATTCAAGACAGGAAGCACAATGGTGCTTATTGGCACTTTCTACCATGAGATTTGGCCACTTTTAGTGGTTCACTACCCCATTTTGGTCACATTTCATAAGGGTCAAAGTGACCTTGACCTTGATGATATGTGACCAAATGTGTCTCATGATGAAAGTATAACATGTGCCCCACATAATTATTAAGTTTGAAACAGTTATCTTCCATAGTTCAGGGTCAAGGTCACTTCAAAAACAATCCAACTTTGAAGAGCTCCTTGACCTTGAAGCAAGGCCAATCAAACTGGTATCTTAAAATAGAGCTTACTTTGCCCTATATACCATATATAGGTCAGATATCCAATCTCAAAAACCAGAGAAAATTGGGAAAATGTGAAAAATGTCTGTTTTTTAAACATATACTGCCCCTGTGACCTTGACCTTGAAGCAAGGTCAAGTCACCATGCATGTTTTTGTACGCCTTGTCATCATACACCATTATGCCAAATTGGGTGTTGATAGACTTAATAGTTTCCGAGAAAAATCCAACATTAAAGTTTTTTTTACGGACGACAGGGACGCCCAGACGCCCGGAGGCTGGGACACCCGGACGGACCACACGGGTGACCTAGTATGAAAGTATAAATGTGTACTACAATGTTATGAAATTTGGAAGAGTTATCTTCCATAGTTCAGGGTCAAGGTCACTTCAAAATATGTATACAATCCAACTTTAAAGAGCTCCTGTGACCTTGACCTTGAAGCAAGGTCAAGTCACTATGTATTTTTTTGTACCCCTTGTCATCCTACACCATCATGCCAAATTGGGTGTTGATAGACTTAATAGTCTCCGAGAAAAATCCAACGTTAAAGTTTTTTTATGGATTACAGGACGCCCAGACGCCCGGATGCCCGCAAGGACGCCCGGACGGACGACATGGGTGACATAGTATAAAAGTATAACATGTGTACTACAATGTTATGAAGTTTGGAAGAGTTATCTTCCATAGTTCAGGGTCAAGGTCACTTCAAAATATGTATACAATCCAACTTTAAAGAGCTCCTGTGACCTTGAAGCAAGGTCAATGAAACTGGTATCAAAAGATAGGGATTACTTTGCCCTATATATCATATATAAGTTGATCTCAAAAACTTTAGAGAAAATGGGAAAAATGGCTGTTTTTTAGACAACATTTACGGCCCCTGCGACCTTGACGTTGAAGCAAGGTCAAGTCACTGTGTATGTTTTTTGACACCTTATCAGCATACACCATCATGCCAAATTGGGTATTGATAGATTTAATAGTCTCCGAGAAAAATCCAACGTTAAAGTTTGTTACGGACGCCCGGACAGATGGAAAGGGTGAGTACAAAAAAACCGCAGGTCAGGTTCAAACCCGCAACCTCTCGAAAAAAGAGGGGGGGGGGGGGGGGAAGTTTCAGCGCGGATTCGAACGCATGACCTAACAATACAATAGTCCAACGCTCTTCCAGATGAGCCATTCGGGAACTGACATGACTAAGTGTTTGTAAAGCAATTATAACGTTCTTTTCCGTAAACCCCCTCGGTTTGTATGTAGCACTGTAAATTGTAGAAAAATGGATAATAGTTCATGAAATTTGAGTGGTCTTGCACATTTTAGGATACTCAAGGTCTATTTCTGCCAAGTTTAATATCGATTCACTGCCATTAGGCCACACGAACGGAACTTGGTAGTGTTGCACTCAGACGGAGTGGCTGTTCGAAGAGTAGGACCGGCTGCACGGGTGGACAATTTTGACTGTAAAACGGTATTTTTTTAAGCAAAGGCGATTTTTTTTTTGAGGAGGATCACGAAAACTATTTATGTAATTGGTGAGTGCTCGTACAGCGTGGAAGAAACGCTGCTGGCGACGGGAGTGAAGGAAAAGGCGAAAAATCGCCATTCCGTCAAATTTTAGGGGGGTGTTTTCGAGTTTGACCTAAAAAAGTCACTTGTTTTTCAAACCTCGATTCTAAAAATTTTATACATTCAAGCGGACCTAACTTCCAGTGAGTGTGCAAAATGTCAAGGAAATCCATCCAGTAGTTTTTGAGATATCAGCCGGTAAGTCGGGACTGACAGACACACAGACAGACACACACACACACAGACAGACAGACAGACAAAGCTGTGAGCACCTCCAGTAAACCTGGAGGGATAAAGGCAAACCTTTAAGGTTTCACTATGTAATCTATACTGCCGTAATCAGCTTTTAGATGTGCCTGAAACATGGCATTGCCTTTGGTTCTATTTTTATCATTTTTAGATATTCCAGTCATTTGTCTTGGGGACATATTTCCTTTGACAGGTCACGTTAAGGAACATTAAAATTGCAAACCAACTTTTTCATTAAGATGTTACCACATTTTATACCAATGCATATTTTCTCTCAATTTGATTGTTGAATTGGTTAGTTAGAATTTTGGCAAACCTGTTAAGACATAACTTTTGATGCAAGTATGCATGATGTTGGAACTTGAGGTAGGCTTGCACACAAATTCTCAATGCAAGACATTCAGAATGCAAGCTGCAAAATGCAGCAGGTCGATTTTGCAAGTTTTGCATATACTCTGTCATGTATTCCTATTATGTGTTGAGAATTATCTGTGCTGTACAAGTTTCATCCAGATCCCGTGGTACTGGTGCCTTGGGGTATATCTACAAGTGCCCAAGAGGATGGCTCCAAACAGCACACATTGCCATGCACAAGATTACCAGCCCTATAGTGTCAAAAATGACTAAACTGGATTTTAAACCAAAGAATTATTTAATTTTTAATACTAATTCCAAAGGCAACAGCATATCTGGAGCTCATATAACTTTCTTTTTTTAAAATGTAAAGCAACAAAAACCAATACATTATTCTGCCCCCGACATGCAGTAACTTTAGCCTGGTTTGTCTCGCATGGTCACACCTATGCTGCCGGGAGGCATCCTCTAGCGTTTTGTCCACACCTACATGTGTACAGGAAGCCCAGGACTCAAAGCAGCCCCCTCTTTCTTTCCCTCATTCCATGGAGATGTAGCCTCAGCAGTTCCGCAGGTTTGACAACTCAAATGCATTAGCTCTGCAAGTAATGTTCTGTGGGAGGCAGACTTGGCTTGGGCCTATGGGAAAAAAGTAAGAAAAAAAGCTCTACAATAAATTTTAGCAGCTCGGGGTGGAGTGTTGGGCTTGCCTTGCTCTCCCTGTCAAAATCGGACACAGGGGGTTTGTCAGCAGGTCCATAGTTGAGTTGCTTTGAAGTCTGGGCGCATAGGGTAGACAAGAAGATGCGGTGATAAAATAGCTGCTTGCTTCCCTCTGGATTTGGAAGAAACATATGATGCCCCTATTGGGTTTGATGTCTTCCACAATGTGATTGTCAAGATACCTTCCAGTGGCACATATGTGCTGCTTGGGGCCAGCTGTGTGAGGGCTACTGAAGCCGGTCCCGAAAGCACAGACCACAGCATTCCAGCTGATGAGGGAAGTGTCAGTGCAGGACAGGCTGTTTGCGATTCCTGTACATTGCATTTCTACTAACAAATGTCAAGGACATATTACTGTCAGATGCCAACATCACTTAGCTGACCAAGAAGTTGAAAACCATGGTGGCCTGATGGAAAATCTGTGTACATGATAACTACATATCTAGCTCATGCTGCTTCATCTGGCCGAGCTTTTTGTCTCTAGAACTAGTGATCCGAGTAACTTACAGGCCTCTCAGCAAGTACAGCTAACATCTGCACAAGGAAGGCAAAGAAAAAGTATGTAAATGCAAAAGACGACAGTCACAGAGTGCTTCTTTGCTTTAATAGGTTTCATACAACTACAAAGACACAAAATCAAGTGACAATCAAGACAGGAAAAACTAAACCATGGAGGTGACACTTAAATTTCATTACTCTTGTTGTGTCAATATGACATAGCTATGTGATGATTTGTAATCAGAGTCTTAAAAATGAAACTAAGAATTAAAAGCAGAGCCCATAGATTAAAATGTGAAATCTAGGCAATACATAAAACAAAAGCATGGGATTTGAATCTAGTAAAATCATTTTGTGTACACTGATATAAGAACACGTTTGTTGCAAAATACCACGAAAAGGTGGCCTCAACCAAAGACACCCTTTCCTTCTGTCACAAGAAAATAAATCTTCAGTTTTTGCTTGCATTATATCTATTATTTTCATAGATTAAAATATCACCATCAAAATTCAAATATAATTCCAAAATACACTTCTCATAACCCAGCTTGCCAAGTGATTCTAAGACTGCAGGCTTGGATTTATGACAACCGTTAACACAGCAGCAGCAGTAGTGTTGGCAACCTTAATGGTGAGAAGAAACCATACACTCGAGTTCAAACCAAGCAAGCAAGTGGTTTGCTGCCTGATAAGTAGAAGACAGCAACATGACTGATGACTTGTGTGATGCTTTGCTTTATGTACATTGCCAGTATCTCATCAGACTCAAGAACAGAAGGGCTACATTAATCAGTGTGCAGCAATGTTTTTCTGGGAGGGTTCTGTTATTTCTTCAATAGTAGACTGTTAGTGCTCAAGGTCTTGCTAGTAAATTTAAGTCCATAGCTGAATATCACCGAGTCCCTCTCTTGCACAGATATCATTATGGATGCTTTGTACTCAAAAGTGATAAGAATTACCAGTGACATTGGAATTGTGAACTTGGAGACCAAGCAATCTGACAGAATACTTACTGGTAAGCGTGAAATAGGAAAAATAATTTTATTCTACAAACCTGAGAGGAACTTTTGTGAACAGTCTGATTATTTATCTGAATGGAAGGTTTCAAGTTAGAGTCATCAAACTGTAAGTTTTATTATGAATGTTGTTTTAACATCTGTCACACCTTTTGGGGGGAGGCAGTACCAATGACAAATTTCTTCCTTCCATGTCCTTTGCTATCAGGACTGGAATGCTTCACAGGTAAGAAACGGAAAAGAGCCAAATCTACCCTCTGCAGTACACTTGTTGACTGATTAGAGGCCAATTTGTTATTTCGGTTCACATCTCTGCGATCTGGTTACACTCTTAAAAACTACATGTATGTTCTAACGTATGCATGTTAGCATGTATGCACACACATACAAACACATGAACGCATGCACACATACACACACACACATAAGCACAAAATACATGCACATGGCAGCCAGTACCACATCAATTCACGCATGAAGCACATGGGATGAAACTGAGCAATTCAGAGGCCGGAGAGACAGAAAACCATACAATAATGGAAAGTCTGGGTCTGCTGTTGGACAATTCACTCCAATAGGAATACAAGGTGTGTTTCCTACACACCTCATTTTCTTTTCCTGTTTCAATACTCGTCAAGCTTCCTGGTGGGTGAATAATCATTATCACTGCGGGAAATAAGTTGATGAACAATGTAAAAATCCATCAAATAAGATCTCTGAACTGGAGATCATCATCTCAAACAGAGAGGATTGCTGAGCACACCGCACTCATTTCATTTTAAGGTGCTTATGCCCTCTGTTTCAAATACTCTACCAACTAGAAACATATCTGTTGTTGTGTTAGTGTCAAAATTACATAACCGGCTATTCAAACACTACAACTAAAATACCAGACTTAACAATAAGTCAAATCAATGCTACAATGTTATATTAAATTAAAATTTTAAAAATAAAAAGTCTTCTGTTGCAGAATGCAGAAATGATGCAACTGTCATGGCTTTGATTTGGCAACTCACTTGTGGAAAGTCACTCCAAATGACCAGGAGTGTCCCCATCATGCCCAGCTCAACTGGCTAGAATCCCTTCTGCAGACCTGATGGTTTGGGAGAAAAAGTTGATGTTATGATTTAGACTTCCACTGTTCAGCATGAGATTCAATATGACCAATTTGTTTTATTTTTAAATAGTGACCACGGCTGCATAGAACAGTTCACACCTAGCTTCAAACTTTCATGTCCAAAATCTGTGATGGATATGTCTATACTGGATTTTTAAACTTTTTTTCGGTGGGAGGTATGGGGGAGGAGGTAGGCCGTACATTTGTTTCACTTTAGTCAGCAGGGCAAGTAAAATGACAAAATGTCACCTTGCTGCATTAGATTCATTTCCATGAAAATTCCAGGTTCCTGGCCTTGGCACAGCATCACAGAAAAACACCCCTTGCCAAACTTTGCTTTTCAGCCATCCAGTACAGTTGCAGAGAGGTATAAACTGCATCTTTATGCATGGTATTATCACCAAGTGCCATTACAGAAAGTATCACATCTGAGGGCCAAAAATTTCAAGACTATGCACAGTGAATGTTTCAGTCGTCATTTCACTTATTTGTTCATTTAGACCAAGTCGTCTGTGGCTAGCAGAGTCTCACTATTAACCATCTCTTCTGGCACTGCACATAACAAAAGCATTGACAAGCATCCGGGAACATCAACAATACATATAAAATGAATCAGAAAATAGTACTACACACTGACTGAGCAAAAAGCTACATAACAAAAATACTATACTCTGTGCACACCAAATCATGGCATCACACCGCCACAAACACAAGACCAAATGCACTTGGACCCTGGCAGCAGCAGAGGACATCTGCAGGCTTGCCAACTACCTTGATCCTCCTAAAACCAGGCAACCACTCTGTCTGCCTGAAAGAGGCAGTACCAGAGCTACTGAAAGTGCCAGGGAAACAGAAAACATCATTACAGCATCTATTCCATCTAGTGGATAAATATGCACAATACTATTCTCAGGAAACATGGGTATAAACTACATGCTTTCATTTTCATCACTGTACGTATTACTAGGCCCAGAATGTTTCCAAAATGTTCTTCACTAGAACACTTTGTTTTCTCCAGTTATGTTCTGTAGGCATGTATGTACACTTCTCTCCTTATTCATTCCATATCAGTCTATAAGAAGTAAAATATTTCATTATGATGCATTGAAAGGTCACCCAAAAACATAAAGGCCGCAACTCTGGATGCAGCAGTCATCTGTGTTACATCCAAGTATGAAGAGTTATGGGTTATCAGCAATCTCAACCAATGGTCAAGTTCTGACATCTATCAATGCTGTTGCACATGTGCAAATGCACATGCACATACAAATGCATGCAGACACACGCAGGCACACACACACACACACACACACACCAGAGTACAAGAGTACACACACAGATATCACAATGGATTAGAATGATACACTCTGACCACCATACATGGGGAGTGAGAAATAAAAATGCTTGTAGGAAAATCACATCCAAATAACTTTGTCATCCTTGGATAAGAGCACTTCAAACTGCACTCCAATCACTTCTTCCATCATGGGACTATTCTTCTCACTCATTTCCAGAATCAAGAGGAGCCACATGTGACAGTGCATGTCCACCTAAGCTGCACTTCCTGAGGGGATGCACTGAAAGTGCTGCTGTGGAGGGAGCTGGCTTTTGTCAAAGAGTCTGTATCCCTCGCAAGGAAGTGAATTCACCATGCACAGTCACCTCTAGGCACAGGTATGCACCATGATCTCATACATACAAGAGACTGTAGCAGTATAAACACACACACACACACAAGCATGCACATACATGCACACACATGCACGCACATGAACTTACACACACACACACACACACAACACAACACACACACTCACACACACACACTTCATTAATGAAGCATACATCTAATATTCTATTACACATCCATACAACTACTAAGAACACATTAAAAAATGCATCTATCCATATGTGCAAACACACACTTTTAACATACATCTAAATCTGAAGTTTCAGGTCATCAGCAATCTCAACTGTCAAGTTCTTACATCTTTCAGTGCAGTTTCATGCCTGCATGCACATGTGCCCATGCACACACACATACACACAAATGCACAAGGGCACACTACACACACACACACACACACTCACACACACACACTTGTATGGTTTACTTTTGCAGTGTCGCTAATGTATGCTCCAAAAGTAGTGTTGTATATCAGCCTGGACAAAGACACAAACTCAGTAAGGCATATGTTCAAGCCAACCAATTTCATTACCTCCCTTTGCTTGAAATCACATATCATAATATTCATAACTATAAAAGCACATTTGGGGCAAGTCTTTAAAATACTTCTTGACCCAACACTTGGGAGACATTCTGCAAAAGTCTCAGCAGAGAAGTGACCTGAGCAGGTTTTCTCCAAGATCCCTCATGGCATCACAGCAGGTCCGTGCCAGTTCTGGCAGAAGAAAGAGCATAGTCCATGGGCCTTACTGGGTAGGGTCCCTTCGGGAGGCACGGCGCACGGCGTTGGGGTCGGTACGCCTCACATCCTGTGAGACTGGGGGCCCCTGGAATGGAGATCTTTGCGGCCTGGAGACAGCAGGATGTGGAGCTTGGGGCTGGCTCCGAGGGTTGTGGTTGAAAAGATGGTCCCCTCGCTGGCGAGGCCGTGCCACCCCGGCAGAGTCACCCCCTGCTCCAGCATCGGGTGTCACTCCGCCACCACTGGCACGGGTCCTGATGGCCAGGGGAGAGGAGAGAAACACACAGGTGTGAGACTCAGAGAAGAATGACGGGAGGCACAAAATGACAGAAAAAGCAGTAAAAAAACAACATAAAGAAAGTAACCATGACGGAAGGAACAAAGGATGGAAGGAAGAAGGCATGCTGCTCACCTGTTGCGCTGCCTGGAGGGTCCTTGCCGATTGGGGCTCTCCAGCATTCTCTGTACTGTGCGAGTGTCGGGAACTAGCTGTCTTCTATTGGGTGGTTCTGGTCCTATGACAAAATGGGGACATGTTATCACCATAAGCACCATGCTGATGTACTGTGATAAAGCAGGGAATGTGTTGTCACCATGAAAAGTCCAACATAAACATATCATGACAGCAGAATCACATATCATTTATATCCTAAGATAACTCTTAAGATCCTGTAAGTCATTCACGTGTTTCATTCCTCAGTCCTGTAAGGATTATGCAAATTGTAGAAAAAATCAGTCAAGTAATAACCATGTGGGGTGGGCGGTACAGGATCTTAAGAGTCAAAGCATGAATTGTGTCATCACCAAGACAAGCACTACAAAAATGTCCTGAAGCAAAAATAAGAGGCTTGTTCAGGAGGCGCAGCGCTGCAAAGCGCTGCTCAGCGCTGCATGTGATTCACTCCTGAACAGCAATTTTGGATTCACTCAGCGCTGAGCAGCGCTGTGAATCACCAATCCGAGATGATTCAGACGATTTTGCATCATTTTCAAAATTGTGTCTTTGATCCTGCACTGGCCGTCGATGCATAAAATAACCATCAGAAACATCATTTTGGGACTGGAACGGGCTTTATTTGCCCCAAGCGCTCTGTATGCGCGAGTAATGGCAAGTAAGGATGACACAGTAGTGGACTTTATTCATGCAGAATACATTTAAACGTGCATAAACGATGTCTGTGGCAAAGAAAACACTTTCTTCGCGTCTATCAACACAACATGGGGCGCAGAAGATTTACCTTACAAGTGAACCACTGCACTACATCTTAGGTGTTCAGGAGAGGCAAAGAGAGCTCAATTGCCAACATGAAGCGCTCATGCAGCGCATTGTACTCCTGAACAAGCCTAAGGTGTGTGTCACCATCAGAAGTGTAAGAGGGTACACATATTCTCTCTCTCTCTCTCTCTCTCTCTCTCTCTCTCTCTCTCTCTCTCTCTCTCTCTCTCTCTCTCTCTCTCTCTCTCTCTCTCTGGCTGTGCTCGATTTGTCCGCCGGAATCTGCTGGCGGGCGAGACGGGGCACCGGCGGGTTTTTTGTTGCGCTCGATTTCTTCAGGTCACGTGACCGGCGGATCACCCGGCGAACCGCCGGGTCAGCCGTCAGGTTTTCTGAGGCGAACGAAGATCCAAGATGGCGACGACAAGACTAGGCTTTTTGTTTCATGACGATTCGACACTGAAAATATTTGGTAATTCGTTCTCCGCTGACTCATGTGTGCCTTAATTTGTCACCTCGCTGCAATTTCCGCTGGACAATTGAAGTAGATTACGAAATTTTTTTCCTTTATTGTGTGCAAGCTGTGTGGTTGACGGTGAGAAATCCTGCATTAAGTTCGAATTGAAAATTCTCTCGCGAAGGGACGTAACTCTACATTCTGACCTCCCTTTGCGTAAAGGAAAATCGCTCGAGTGCGTGGTCTTAGTGTATGTACGGTCTTTGACTGCACCTAGGCTCAGGAGTCACTTATCAGGGCATAGGTAGTGGTAATAAAAATGTTCAATTTACACAATAACCTCAAACCTTACCATAAACCAAGAAGATAGCACATTTCCTCATCATCGCTACCGCTGTCTAGTAACTCTTCTAAACACCACAATTGTGCTGCCATGTTGATCAGCCGAAAGCGCTCGATTGGCACAAAAGCTGTCGATTAGCCGGTCACGTGACGGGGGATCGCCGGTCACGTGGCGGCGGACCGCCACCGACGGATTCAGGCGGATAAATCGAGCGCAGCCTCTCTCTCTCTCTTGCCCTCCCTCCTTCCTGGCACTGTGACACTCCTATTTCATGCTAGCTGTCTGTTAGCAGCCTGAGTCCCAGCACCTCCCTTATTTGTCTCTGCTGTTGCCAAGAGGTCAGATTCATGACCTCTTCCTCTCTTTTTGTTTTTCCTAGCTGTCCACTCCACAGATATTGGGGGTGGTAGCTTTCTGTCAGGGACGTCACCTTTTGCCCTCCTCCAGCCTCCCTTCCTTGTTCTGTCAATCCTGACTATTCATATACTGTATTCTTTTAATACTGGAAGAGTTTGCTTCTGGCTGGAGCCTGAGATCTCCGGAAGCAGGCCCTTCCAGTTCTAGTGTTTCAGGTGTGTGTCCATCCCTTTAAAACAGGTGACTTGGCATGCTCTGGCCAGACCTCATCCCATCTGGTTCGAGGAGAGCAGGCCCACTACCATTTGGCCTCTGACCAGCCAGCAGCTTCAGTAATCATGGGTTAATAAAGTTGTGGAAAGCAGCTATGACTTGTCTCATACTTGTGCCTGTCTACCATCAAGCCTCAAGCTCCATACTGCAAGAACCTTACCGCCAAGCCTTGTCCACTCCTCCACATAAGTAACACTAAGTTTTACTAAGGCAAAAGAGGGAGTTTGTCACCAAACAGGAAAGCCCTGAAAACATGTACAATAGCAGGCTCTATACTCCCTACCAGCCAAACCAGGAATGTTGATTGCTTTGGTCCATCATAGATGCCAGAACAGAGGGATACGCATGCCTGTGCATACGCCTGGTAAGCATGCAACTAAGACCGTATGCATCATAGATGTGTGTGCATGACAATGTCTGTGCTCAAATGGTATGAAAAAAAATGTTAACCCTCAGAGTGCCACAGTTGGACAATTTAGACTGCGACGGCAGAGTGCCACAGTTCGAGTTTTCGGTCACTGGGCTTCAGGTCCATATATGAAAAACTTTCACTAAGCTCACTCTCTATTGGTTAGAGTCTATTTCTATCAACCAGTGAGAGCACAACACACACCAGAGCCAGTCTGCCATCAATACCAGTGCACTGGGAGCATGCTTTTTGTTTAGTTACCATGGCAATTAAATTGTGTGACATATTGTACTGTGGGTTGGTGGGTTTTTTGGTCTGACCATATATGATTAAAACAGTGCAGTCTCATATTGCAAACATTTCAAGCCAAACACATGTAAACCCTGCCTTCTGATCTCAAACATGAATCAATGTACTTGCAGATATGGCATTATCAGCTACTATCTATCAGATTCTTTCATACTTCTACAGCAATTTCACAACATCAGTATCATCCTTTCTCTGGTGAAGTAAAACATTACGACAACAAAAAGCAAACACACTACAAACAAACGAATGCTAAAACCCCCTTCAGCACTAGAACATCTTCCAATCACCTGAAAGGTTGTTCAGTGAGGACCGTCGGTTGGCGTTGTCTTGGTTCTTGGTGGATTTTCGATGGGTGTTACCTGGACCAGGCACCTCCTGAGTCTCCACATTTATCAGCTGGTTGAGGACATCTTGGGTGGGCTGCATCCTGTTGGAGCGGTTGGACCGCCTCCTGGGTGGCTCCCGCAGGTTGCTGGCGCTGTCTTGGAGGTTCCGTGAGCCTGACCTGGGTGGGCGCGAGTAGGCATCAATGTTCCTGTCTGCATCCACTCCATAGCGCTGCATCATAGCCTGGAGATTGCTGTCAGGGGAGGCAGCTGACTGCGGGGAGTACATCTCCTCAGGGCTTGGGCTGCATGAACCAAACAAGGTGACTGTCTTTGACAGGTGATGTGCAGGTTGAAAGGGACAGGTTAACAAGAGATGTAGATGTGAGTAACATATTTCATTTCTACATCAACTTTCAGACTATTTCTGGATGATTAATCAGCACATTTTAGCCTCTGGTTCCTGGGGTACATCAAATTTTCATTCCTGAACTCCAAGCTTCCCTGTGGAGCACAGAACTGGACTGGACTGTAAATCAATGCATTGCTATTACTTTCCAGAGCTCTTGCAGGTGGTCATTCCACTCAAGGTTAAGGAGCGGCAGAATGGGCCAGCACCTTGGCCAAAGGTGAAAGTCTTTGATGCCACAGCATCTGCCATCATGCCTGCTGGATGCAAAGAAACTGCCCAAATTGCATCTTCACCTCTGGATCAGAGCACAAATGATACTTTGCAAACAAGTCTAATGGTCTTGCTGACATTAATGAAAGCAGACTTACTGAAAGGGAAATATAAAAGGATACACAGCCAGAGGAATGATTGTCACCCATCCTTCAGGAATCATCCTTTATGTATGAACCATCCAAAAATCAAAGTGCCTGAAAAATCATTCTCTCAATTATGTGTCTTTTTCACCTTTGTGGCTTATCAAACATCCCCAACAGCACAAATTCTGTCCTCAAAAATGAACATCACCTAATAGAACACCCAGGAATTATTTCCAAACAATGAACCAAAGCAATGATACTGAATCTTACATTAGTAAAATGCAAGAGAGTTTAATGCAATATTCAAATTATTTGTTAACTTTGCAAAGCACTGAAAGTAAACTAACTTCAAAGTCATCAAAATGAATCAGGACCATGCAACAAAGCAGGTAAATTCCACAAGCACTGAGCAGTTCATTCAAGGCTGTGATTTTAATAAAGCTCGGGAAACCTCCATCTCAATCATCTACAACAATTATTTCATTTATTCAAGCCAAATACCTCATTTATTTTCATTTTTCTTTGAGAATTGATGCACGACAGGCATCACAGCTGTCCCTTTCTTCATTAAATTTAATCAAATGATCAATCTAATAGACATGAAATGGTAACTGGCAGATTGAAGCTCTGCTAGTGTAACCTAGAAGGTCTGCTTTCTACAGAACTCGGAGGAATAGAAAAATCAAACACCCTTGGACAGATGTTCACTTACTTGGTGCCACAATGTTAGGTCCTAGAAAACTGTTTCATTGTGTGCTCTAGTCAGCATAGAGTTCAGCTCTTTCTCACTGAGTACTAGGAGCTCCATCCCCTCCACTGTTTTATCACACATTAAGACCCTGCCCTCAAAACATCTACTGAGAGTCTCCATACTGGCTGGTCTCTGTGAGCATTCAGCAGTGGGAATGCCTTGTTTCTTCTTCATGAGACCGACAAAGAAAAGTGCTGACAAGCTCCTACACCATGCATTTGCCATGTTTCCTTCCCACAGTTCACAGCATGGCTTTAACCAACAGATATTTCAAACCAGGAATAAGGTTAGGGAATAGGTTTATTAACCACTCACAGTTGTTTATGTGATTATTTGCATTCCAGTGTATCTAACTTTTCTTTTTCCATCTCAACCTATGACACATCTCGCATGTACACAATGCATATGCAAACCCACATCCAAGTGAAATAAAGGAAAGCAGAGAAGTTGATAGTTCTAAATCAAAGAAGAGCTATACTACATGTCCCTGAGCAGAGCAGTTAGCAAAGTGTGATGCAGGCACAAACTATGAATGCTAAACATACCACCAAATAGCCTAAAATCATTAACCAGCTGATTAGTCAAACTACTCAGCGCAATGAGATTAATTATCTCTGTAGCAATTTATGCATGAAGAGGATAATGACATAACTAGTTAGTGTAGAGGCAGTGAGTACCCATCACTTACGACATTTGAAGCATTTCTTGAATTCCTCTAAAGGGGCAAAAAAATTCCACAACAATTCATTAATGGAAGGGTTAAGCACATATATCAACACAGTGAGTAACAAATAATTAACATGAAGCTCTTTCTTGAAAACAATGTGTAAATAGTACACATTCACAGATAACTTTATTTATCCCATATGATGACATGTCTACATAGGAATACTGTCATTTGTGTGCAGAAATTGTGCCTGCTGAGAAAAAGTACTTCTATCTCTATCATAGAGTCTATGGTTAAATAGCATGTGTCATCCTACACTGAAACAGAGCATTCATCCATTCGTCATGGGTGGAAAACATCCCTTACATACTCAGCAAATGAATTTCCTTGTAGACCGATTTAAGACAGAAAATATATGTGGAGTAAAATACATTACCTGTCTGTAAGTCACATCTAAACAGGCATATATTTACTTCCATGGTATGCCTTATGCTATGGTCATACTGATGCTTTACACTTAGTTGTGCAGCAGATATTTTAACAAATATGTCTTGGCTACCTCCAGATTTCATCTTTCTAAACAGATTGGAACCATCCAGACCAAAAGGGTACACTTTGCTTACTTTGAAGGCACAACTCTTGAAAAAAAGTTTTAGCTTCACAGGGAGCATACCTCACAGCAGATATGTTCTAATAGCTCAGGCAATGTACACACATGCATGCATGTGAGCACACACAGACACACACAGACACACACATACACACACATACACACACAGACACACACAGACACACACATACACACACATACACACATACACACACAGACACACACATACACACACATACACACACAGACACACACATACACACAGACACACACACCTGACATCACAAACACCCACATACACGCAAACATGCACACACACACACACACACAAATGCACTCTCTCTCTCTCCACACACACACCTGATATCATAAAAGCCAATGCACACATATATACTCAAGTACTCACACACACATACACACAAGCTCCTCATTCAACACACACACACATCCCCCCCCCCCCACCCCCCTACAAACAAAATGAATGACACTAACCTGGATAGAAAGTCTTCATAGAAACCATCAGGACCAAGGGCTGAAGAAGGCTGGTAGTGCTGGGACCGAGGCCTCGTGAAATTTTCCAAGATGGCATCAGCAATAGGGGACACAATGTTTGTCTTCCGAAGGTTGGAGCGATTTGACACCACAGGTGTTTGAACTCTTGGTGTTGACAAAGGGTTGTGTTCACACACACTCTGCAACACACACAGTGGATCAGTTTAGAGTTGCACAATCCCCATTTCGTTGTGTTACCAATCCTATGTCATCTGCCAGTAAAGAAGACATTCTTTTTTTTACCCCCACCAAGAAGGTTACTTTTTTGGTTGGTTTGTTAGTTATTCAGCAAAATAGCTAAAACAGTTTAAAACAGATTTTGATGAGATTTGGTGCAAGGTCAGGGTTTAACAATGCATTAAAGTTTGGAGGTTATCTTTTATCTTGTTTTGGAATACAACCATGAAGAGACATTTATGGCCCAGGCCGTAGGCCAGCGCAGCAACGTAGCAACAAGCCAGCATATGTGTTCTACACTCTCAGACGAAGCACAGGCACTAAAATTAACTAGATTTCATTGCATCAGGCCTGGCTAGCAGAACATGCTGTCTGACTGATACAGGCCATGGAAGACCACCCATCTATTCAACTGTTGCAAAGCGTTGGAAAGTAATGTCCACGAGTTGAGCAGGACATCATTAACTCTTTCCGTCCCATTCGCCGCACTGTGCGCCAAAGCGCATTCAGTTGCCTCCCGTCCGCCGCACTCTGCGCCAAAGCTACTTCGCTTCGTTTCGTTTGTATAATCCACACTTTCTAGTGTTCTCTATCGGACCCAATGTGGTTTTAGAGCAGTAGAGAACTCTCCCACAACGTTTGATGAACGTCTAACGCAGAGCGTGAGGTTTAATGCGACTTTTGTGGACCGATTGTGATTGTTTTGATCGAAATGTCTGAGAAAATCCCGGATGTTCTGCATCGCTCTGTGATAAAGCTTTTTTGCTTCGTTTCTTTGTATAATCACACTTTATAGTGTTCCCTATCGGACCTAATGTGGTTTTACAGCAGTAGAGAGATCTCTCACATCGTTAGATGAACGTGTGTGTACTGCAACGTGGACTGATTGTGATTGATTTGATCGAGATGTCTGAAGGAACTGACTGTCATTGTGATGGACGGTTCGTCTCTTCTGTATGTCAGTGCTAGAAAACTGTTAAAGATATTTATTTTAAATTTTGACTGGACATTT
>JAWQFJ010033082.1:35000-48953 GCA_034096865.1 Theodoxus fluviatilis
TACGCTAACACTCTATGAATTATGTCCCTTGAATTGATAACAAGAAGGGCAAAGCCCATACGACTCACATGCTTGACCTTGACCTTTATATGACCTTGACCTTCAGGTGACCTTCAAGGTCAAAGTCAAACAACTAAACCTACCAATGACATCATACACTAAGAACTGCTTTACACATTTTTCCTACCAAAATACATGTGACCTTGACCTTGGGTCAAGGTCATCCAAGGTCATGCAACACAAAGCTGTTAATTCAAGACATAGGAAGCACAATGGTGCTTATTGGCACTTTCTACCATGAGATATAGTCACTTTTAGTGGTTCACTACCCCATTTTGGTCACATTTCATAAGGGTCAAAGTGACCTTGACCTTGATCATATGTGAACAAATGTGTCTCATGATGAAAGTATAACATGTGCCCCACATATTTATTAAGTTTGAAACAGTTATCTTCCATAGTTCAGGGTCAAGGTCACTTCAAAATATGTATACAATCCAACTTTGAAGAGCTCCTGTGACCTTGACCTTGAAGCAAGGTCAACCAAACTGGTATCAAAAGATAGGGCTTGCTTTGACCTATATACCACTTGTAGCTAAGGTCGCCATTCTCAATAACGTGGGAGAAAATTGGGAAAATGTGAAAAATGACTGTTTTTGAGACCACATTTATGGCTCCTGTGACCTTGACCTTGAAGCAAGGTCAAGTCACTATGTATGTTTTTTGAGGCCTTGTCATCATACACCATCATGCCACATTTGGTGTTGATAGACTTAATAGTCTCCGAGAAAAATCCAACGTTTAAGTTTTTTACGCCCGGACGGACGGACGCCCGGACGGACGGACGGACGGACGACACGGCTCAGTACATAGACTCACTTTTGCTTCGCATGTGAGTCAAAAATGAATTGAGGCAGAACATTTTCAACAAAATTGTCTACAATGGAACCTGGGTGTTACAGTTCAGCCATTATTCAATTTTCTATTTTGTTTGAGGCATTCGCTGTGTCGATGTTTTGGCGGGAACATGCTTCAAATTAGCAATTTGAGACCGGCTTGAACCGGTTGTTCACAAAATTAAGGGTGATGCAATCATGAGTTGATTGGTTAAGGTTGGTGGCGCATGCGCTGAGTAACTCTTCAGTCGGAAAGCGCTGAAAAATTGAGTTCAGTTGACTCGCAGACTATCGACGTCAGCAGACGTATTTTGAGCAGCTCCGTGTTAATGGGCAACACGTTAAAATAAGTCTTCCAATCTTCCCCCTCGCCCTATGAAAGATGTGCCAGAGAAGACCATAATTTCCCGATTTGAAGAATTCCCGCCTCACCAAGACTCTGAATCAAGTTTGTCGCCTGGAAAGTTCATCGTGAATGCACTTGGAAATTTTGTGTTTGTTCGGGCAAGTGTGTGAGCCCGCTGTGTCTATGGCCTTTTATCCTCTTGTCTTGAGGGAGAGCCTTGAGAGAGTGTGCTTGTGAATGCCCATTCCTGAGTGGATACCGTTTCGGGCAGAAGTTTCTTCGATGGAGATAAGAGAACAGTTTTTACCCATCTGCTTGAACTTGTGAGTAACTTGAGTCAATTTCGGGTCAGTGGAATAACCTGGTGCCTTTCAGTCACAGAGAGTAGACTAACAGAATTGATTTTTTAAAAAATTCTTATTACAATTTTGCATTGACTGTTATTCTGCCATTATTGAGTTTGATTAAATTCAATAATCGTGAATGAAAATTGAAGTTGTGTTATAAGTGTGGTTTGAGAGAGAGAGAGTGAATTAATTATCGCCCCCTTCCACTAGCAAAACCCCTAGACACGGAAGCCGAAAGATTCACAGATTCAAAGGTACGCGCGTGTGTGTGAGTGTAGAGGGAGGTGATACTGGGTTGCTTTATTTTCATTGAAAAAGTTCCCGTGCCATTCGATGACACAACGGTGTGTTCTATCAAGTGAAAAATTGCTGTGATATCTGTATAGTCAATTATTTTGTCTTATCAGCAACTTCTTCATGTTCTCTCGGACATCCGCCTTGCCATTTTATGATTGGCTGTTTCTTAGATATCTTGCTTGCCTCGGCTAGCCCTCAAGGTGAGCCACTTGCCTAAGAAACCTGTGGATGCACTTAAGTCAACATGCCCATTTCCTGACCTATACTTAAACCTCCTTAGGAAACAGAAAATGGCTTGCTTTCTGGCTGAGCCTTGATTCCTATGATATTACATTCTTGTCCCTCACAGGCCAACAGCCAATCCAAGCATGCATGAATATGCCACATGCCTGACTATGGACATCCACAGGCCCCCAGAAAGACAGAAGAGAACAGAGGGAAGAAGGCTGGGAGAGAACCTTCCGGGGTCTGCAAAGCGGTGGGTATGGTGTTCCAGATTATTGATGACTGGGATGGCATCATTGCGGCGTAGCCGGGCCAGATTGCTGTCTGGAAGTTCATTGTTTCTCTCTGGGGAGAAACTAGCAGGCAGAGGTTCAAACATTCCTGAAGCCATCGGGTCACAGCGGCTCTGTGAATATGCAAAATTTGACAGTGAATGCAGGTAAAGTGTACTTATTAAACTTTGTCAAGAATTCTTGCAGAAATACATCACTAAGATTTCAGTTTGGTTTTTAACATAAATCTTATCACAAGGTAATCTTGATTTATTTAATATTTAAAAAAAACATTAGCCAAAAGCACTGACAAAAGTGACCATATTTGATAGAAAATTCTCAAGGATGAGAATGTGAATGTGGACATTATCAAGTCTGACACTTGTAACTGTTAACAATCCACAGGTCATTGACATATTCCTATCCATTAAAAATCAATTTCGAGGAATCATGATTCAGCATTGGTTAAATCCAACAGTCTCAGAAATTTTAAAATAAAATAAAATAAACAAATCCTTTCACAAAACTGAGAGGGAGTGTGCAAATCTCAAACACTCTGTACAAGCAGCCACACAAGGTACCTGATGTTCAAATAGGAGGTCCACAGGAAATGAATCCCCACAGAATTCACATGGAATGAAAGCCTCTGAAACAAGACAATCATTTATAAAATATAAGAAATATCAAATAAAAACATTCACCCTGCGAAAAGTAAATAAAGCTTCCCTTAGTAGAAACATACTCGCATTATCAAAGTTACTGTCCAAGTGAAATAAGGACATGAATGATAACGAATGCATAAGAACAACTGAAATGAGAGAAGTCATTCAGATAGCATATAATCCCATAATACATGAAAACAAATATATCATTGTAGAATGCACACTGGCTACCTTCCAAGTTTATCATGATGACAGGTACAAAAAAAATGTAAACATCTTTAATTAAGTACACAATGGTAGAATGCTAAGTACAATAATGCTGCCACTGTGTCAAACTCAATAACCTAAACCTTGCAAATGTCCCAATGGATTCATAAAAGAATCTCACCCTCTTGCTGGAAGTTGTTGTGGATGCCATTGTTGGGGCTGATCTGTTGGGGGGAGGGTGTGAGTGTGGAGTTCTGTGTCTCTGAGCCATCCTTCTGCAAGTCTCGCAACATCTGTTCCATCATCTCATCCTCCTCCTGCTGCAGCCGCATAGCCAGTAGGCGATCTGTAGTCTCGTCCACGTCTGCCCCATTCTGACCTGCAAATGTCGCCATCATAATAATGACTTATAAGTCTAACCGCTCCATGCCTAAAAGCCTGTTTTAATTTAACAATGCTTATGCCTATTTTGCCCTAGTACTAGTAGCAGTCTATTTAGCCAATCAGGATGCAGAACTAGAGCAAAGCTGTGTCCTGATTGGTTAGATAAGATTGCTACTAAAGCAAAATAGGCTTACCCATTGCTCAATTAAAGCAGGTCTTTACAGCTCAGCTGGAGCACAGGCTTATCCTTCCAAGCTTGTGGAGCCAGTGCTGCTGCTGCTTCTGGTATTAGCCACTTGAAGTTTGTCATTTCTATTCTACAGCACATTTAATGAATATTCTGGTCAGATGCCACACTATCAGGGCAGAGGAAGGCCAACTGACGGTGATATTATCTGGAAGGCAGAACAGTGCGAAAAGGGGCAAACAACACAGCCATCTGTGCCTGATTTATAAATTAACTCTTAAGGTTCTGTAACTCATCCACATGTTTCATTTCCTGTTCCTGTAAGGATTATGCAATTTGTAGAAAAAAATCAGTCAAGTAACAGCCACGTGGGGTGGGCGGTTATAGGCGGTACAGGATTGAGCAGGATGGGTGGTAATGGGCGGTACAAGATTGAGCAAGGCAGTGGTAACATTCACCCTGTGAAAAGTAAATAAAGCTTCCCTTAGTAGAAACATACTTGCAGGGTGGGCAGTAATAGGCGGTACAGGATCTTACGAGTTAAAAAATCACATAAAAGCAGATGGTGGCTGAAACAAACACTATCCAGTGATCTTGAGGCATCTGTAGATGGGTGAGCCACAATACTGGTGCTTCTTTCCAGTAATGATGCATGTAGCAAACTGTACCCGGGGTCTTATGTTTCAAGAAAAAGTTGAAAAGAAAAGAAAAAGAGGTAGAGGTGTGTGTGTGTGTGTGTGTCTGTGTGTGTGTGTGTGTGTGTGTGTGAGTGTGTGTGTGTGAGTGTGTGTGTGTGTGTGTGTGTGTGTGTGTGTGTGTGTGTATTAGAGAAATGAGTGCCAAAACACCTAAATCAATCTAGTAATACTATCAATTTGTATTATGCAGAGATATAAATAACTAAAACTCAAAGCACATACAATTCAGTATAAAATTATGTTAACTCCATTACATACATCTTCTCTCCCCAAATACAAATTTGTCTTATTTCACTTTTCTTCAGAACGAATTCAAGCAGTTAGGCTATGCAAATCCTGACTAGTAGTAGTAACACAGCCAGACTTTAAGGGGGCACACAGCACAGACTTCTTTTCAAAAAAGAAAAAAAGTTTTTTTTTATAGAGATAATGATTTGGCCTCTGAAATGTTGAGATTGGATAAACATGATTAGCTAAAAGTTTGCTTGCATGAGTAAAAATGGGTGCCATAATCATAAAGTCATGTTAGAAAATTTTATTTTTTATGGTTAATTTCTTACTCTCAAACTTTAAAGTCAAATTTATCAAAATGTGGTTTTCCTTTCTATGGTGACCTTTTCTGCCCCTATAATAAGGTGACTTGGAATAAAGACAGCGTGTTAAATTTTTGCATGTTTGCAAAAATGGATGTAGAATTGTAAGAAAACTAACTTTATTTGCTATTTTTTAATAACAGTTTAATCATGTCATGCTAGAAGTGTTTTTTTCTAATGATAGTGCCACTTACCAGTAGAAACATGTGTAAGTGTTACAGATACACTTATGATGTCTTATTGGGTAATGTAGTCCTTCTTCTTTGTGTATAACCATTGCAGATCATAAAGAGGTTGATCATTGTAGTTGGGTAGAAGGGAAAAAATTGGTATACATATTTTTCAGCGATTGTGTCATAACTCATGAATAAATCTGAAAATGAAAATTAGTCTGAATATACCTTGTAGTGTGCTTGTATTGTTGACAAAATTTAATTGACATAGCATTAATATTTGCTGAGCAATTATTTTTTTCTGGCACCCAGATTTTCTATGCCATGTGCCCCCTTAGATCTGGCTGACTCTCTGCAAATCTCCCACTCTTGGTGAGACATGTCATCTTGCAGCCCTCACCAGTGCGTCGATCTCGCTCTTTGTTCACATTGGACTTCATGTTGGTGCTTTTCCTGTCCAGATTGCCTCTTATGAGCTGGTTCTGAATGGCAGCAGCTCGGTTTGCCATGGACCTGCTGCCATTGGAGGTGCCAGACGGCATCTCTGCAAAGTCCATCTCCAAGGAGGAGAAGAGCGAGTCTGGTCGGGGAAACTGCATAGCCCGCAGAAATCGCTCCTCCTGCAGCCTCTCCAGGTCATCCTGAAGAAATCAAAATTGGAGGGAATGGTCATTGAGGCACTGTGCATAGTGCATTTTGAGAGTGTAAAGAAACTGGATTGCAAATCAGTATATATAAGTGACGGCCATCAGTGGACTGATACTGCCCCATACACTGTCAATTAGCACAGAGAGAAAGGAAGAGGAATTGTAATAGAAGGAGCTTTACCATAAACACACAGAGGAGACTAAAACAACTACTACAAATGCAATGGATGGATGGACAGATGGGTGGGCGGATGGTTGGATGGATGGATGGATGGATGGATGGATGGGTGGATGGGTGGTTGGATGGATGGATAGGTGGATGGAGCTTTACAGCCAATCAGCCTTTGTAGGCTAAGTAAAGCCAATGAGCATGAAAATCACCTAATAGAAAAAGCACAAATCAAATCATGATGTCCCCAGTTATTCATCTCTTACTAATCACGTAGGGAGATGCAGTGGGTCTATTCTGACCTCCAACCCACTGGGGGAAAATGCGGTGAATGAATCTTCCCAGTCCCACTCAAATTCCATTCACTAAGTCTTGCTTCAGAGTTTGATCAGTTTAAGTCCATCACTTTTTCTTCTATCTATCCTTTCATTTATCCATCCTCCAATAAACTAACAAGAAGGGCAAAGCCCATACGACTCACATGCTTGACCTTGACCTTTATATGACCTTGACCTTCAGGTGACCTTCAAGGTCAAGGTCAAACAACTAAACCTACCAATGACATCATACACAAAGAAATGCTTTACACATTTTTCCTACCAAAATACATGTGACCTTGACCCAAGGTCAAGGTCATCCAAGGTCATGCAACACAAAGCTGTTAATTCAAGATATAGGAAGCACAATGGTGCTTATTGGCACTTTCTACCATGAGATATAGTCACTTTTAGTGGTTCACTACCCCATTTTGGTCACATTTCATAAGGGTCAAAGTGACCTTGACCTTGATGATATGTGACCAAATGTGTCTCATGATGAAAGTATAACATGTGCCCCACATAATTATTAAGTTTGAAACAGTTATCTGCCATAGTTCAGGGTCAAGGTCACTTCAAAATATGTATACAATCCAACTTTGAAGAGCTCCTGTGACCTTGACCTTGAAGCAAGGTCAACCAAACTGGTATCAATAGATAGGGCTTGCTTTGACCTATATACCACTTGTAGCTAAGGTCGCCATTCTCAATAACGTGGGAGAAAATTGGGAAAATGTGAAAAATGACTGTTTTTGAGACCACATTTATGGCTCCTGTGACCTTGACCTTGAAGCAAGGTCAAGTCACTATGTATGTTTTTTGAGGCCTTGTCATCATACACCATCATGCCACATTTGGTGTTGATAGACTTAATAGTCTCCGAGAAAAATCCAACGTTTAAGTTTTTTATGCCCGGACGGACACCCGGACGGACGCCCGGACGGACACCCGGACGGACGGACGGACGACACGGCTGAGTACATAGACTCACTTTTGCTTCGCATGTGAGTCAAAAAACCCTCTCACCCAGCCACCCACCCATTTATCCATCCCTCAGTCCATCCACCCAGGCACCCACACACTCATCCACAGACCTGGTTACCCCAAATTTTGCCTCTGCGTACTCACTGGTTCAGATATATGCGTATTTTTAAAAAACTGTGCGTATTTTTTGCGCGGACCGACATTTCAAAAATCCAGCTTTTGGTTTGCACAATGATACTCCGCAGTCAGTCAACGACACCCAAAAAAAAATTTGAAGTGGCAATGCAAGTGAAGAGTTAACTGCCCCTTGACCACACACACACTCGATCTGCCTTATGGTGGCCGCCACCCCGCCTGACGTACTGACTTTGCCTGTCCGGGGAGTTTCACCGACATTACTGTTACACTGTTCATCATTGCAACTAGAGCATCACACACACAGTAGGCCTATTCAAACGTATCCAAGCGGCTAAACAATCAAAATCGCAATTCAAATGCGCAAATTAATCTTCTCTGAAGAAACGGTGATGCTACCGAAATGCATTCAATCAAAAGTTTGAGCAGCAGTCGAAAGGCAAAAGGAACCTAGAAAGGGTTCTGTCAAAGAGTTCTGGGAGCACAGGGCAGCCGTCGTGCTGCAGATAACCGAATAAATAAACACGAACAATGTGGAGCAATCACACTGTGAAAAGTGCGGTGGTCACTGGACCTAGGCCTGTGGAACCCGCAGTCACTCTCCGCAGTCATCTCCCGACCTGGATGAGGCAAGGACACAGAAGGCATTGTTTTACCTAAACCCGGACATGTTACTTTTTGTCACGTTTGTGTCCAACATCAGCGTCGGGCCCTGGAGTTAGGTCGCAGGGACCGCCCGTTGAGAGTCAAACGTGGGATGGAGTTATGATATTGATATATCCAACCACGCAGTTGGGTATATAAACCGTACGAGGTTGTACAGCTACCTACCAAAATAAATTCGGTAGCCGTACCGCACAGCTACGGAACCTCTTCCAAGAAAATGTGCTTACCGTATATATCCTCCAGGAACTTGAAGTGATCAAGCCTATGATTTTCAGTACAGTGCAGGTTGGATAAAACAACCAAGAAATACACACACACACACACACGCACACACACATAGAGGGAAAGTGTGAGAGAAAGACAGAAAGAGAGAGAAAGAGAGAGAGAGAGAGAGAGAGAGAGAGAGAGAGAGAGAGAGAGAGAGAGAGAGAGAGAGAGAGAGAGAGAGAGAGAGAGAGAGAGAGAGAGAGAAACAGACAGACAGACAGACAGACAGAGACAGAGAAGAGAGAGGCAGACAGAGAGAGAGAGAGAGAGAGAGAGAGAGAGAGAGAGAGAGAGAGAGAGAGAGAGAGAGAGAGAGAGAGAGAGAGAGAGAGAGAGAGAGAGCGCCACTCAAACTTCAACGGAAACAGGGCCTGTATCCAGAACTGCAAGTTATTTTAACCCCGATTTATCTCTAAAGTAAACTCAGAGGATTCCAACTGTCTGTTCTGCTCTCCGTTGGCTGGAACACCGTTCTGGATATGGGCCACGCGTGCCAGACGTGGACTTTATCGTGTGAAATTGCACATTTAGGAATACGCAAAAGCTGCATTTTTTCCGCGTATTTTTTCAGAGGCATACGTAATTTTCGTATTCCATTTTTTTCTTGCGTATTAATACGCAAAATTCGTACGGGTACGCAGGTCTGCATCCACCCATCACCCATTTATCTGTCCATCTATTCATCCATCCATCTACCATCTCACTCTATGCTCCGTTCTTCAATTCACCCACCTGTCCCTTTACCAGGGTTCGTACAGGTTTTTAGATACAAAATTCCATGACTTTTCCATGACTTTCCATGAGCCTCAATAACATTTTCCATGACTTAGCGTACTGTGATACATGACAGTTTTAAAGAGAAAAGTGTATGGCGCACGACCAAACTCACGCACAATACACCCGTTGTAAAAAAGTTCTAATTCTTTTTATTATATTTTACAGCAGATTGATTCAAAAACTGTCATGTATCACAGTACGCTAAGGCTGCCTCTCCCATGTTGGACACATCAAACTCTTTTTCACAAAATCGGCACTTTGCCATCCCATTCAGTTTCACTCGCATGACCCACTCACGGTACTTTTCGTCTCGTGTCCAAGTGTCTTGAAAAGAAATTGACACTTTCCAGGCATGATGATAATCTCAAAGAAACACTGCACCACAAACAAAACAAGCTCTTTTCACTTTCTCCTCGTTTGAACCAACTGACCCGACCAGTGTGGAAATGAAACCAGGTCACCTAGCCAAAGAACCAATCAGGAAGCAGAAGACAAACGAGCCTTCAAAATTAACCAATGGGATGCAAGGGCACGTTTTCCTGTCGTTCGCAGCGTGTAAAAATAGATTGAGAGTATTGCGCGAAGCAGCCTAGAAAACATTTAAATTTTAAAAAATTATTAAATTCCATGACTTTCCATGATTTACATTGAAATTCCTTGATTTTCCAGGCCTGAAAAATGAAAAATCAAATTCCATTACTTTCCAGGTTTTCCATGACCTGTACGAACCCTGCTTTACTCATCAATTTCTCCACCATCCCATCCATCCATATACCGATCCATCACCCCTCCCTTTACTCATCCATCTCTCCATTCCCACCAACCAACCAACCCACTTACCCATCCATCCATACCATCCCATCCCATCCATCCATCCATCCATCCATCCATCCATCCATCCATCCATCCATCCATCCATCCATCCATCCATCCATCCATCCATCCATCCACCCACCCACCCACTCATCCATCCATCCACCCATTCACCCCTCCCTTCTTCTGTCCATTTCTCTTTCCACCCACCATACCTGCAGAGCTCCTCTTGCATCCAAGTCAAAGCCTGGGCCAGCTCCATTGCCGGCAGGGGCGGGTTGCGGTTTGGGTGCAGGGAACTGGCAGTTGCTGGCATCATGCTGTGCCTGGTCCTTCATCATGATGTACTGCAGACACTTGGGACAGGGCTCTGTGCGGCTGCCGCAGTAGTCCATGTGTCCATCCAACTCGCTGAAGGGAAGCTGCAGCTCACAGAACTCGCAGGTGATCATCCGCTTGTTGCACTGGGACTCCTACAGTCAGAGGAGGAGAAAAAAAAAGACCTCTCTGATGAAAATATCCACATTTAATAGCAGAGATCTTTCCTTTATTCAGTCCCATGCCATCTTCTCTTTTAAAACTAAACATAGAATTGATTCCATCCTGGTACTGTGTGACTGGTTGGAGTTCAGCAACAAAATCTCAAGGAAGTTTTCATTTACTATTTGGTATTGTTGACCAATAATGCTTACCTGTATAAATGAATTTATTACCCACTAAAAAGATCTGGGATATCTTTACAATTCGAGTTCACTGGAGAACGTTTTTGATTGAAATAAAAGTAACCTTTACGGTGACAAATCACTGTCAGTCACACACACACACACACACACACACACACACACACACACACACACACACACACACAAAACTGTCTCTGAGTTTTCATAAAAATGTCCAAGTATCTGCACTACCAAGAGAGTTGCCTGAATATTTGCTGAAGTTTGAAAAATCAAGCACAATATTGCAGACATAATTTTTCAATACTGTGATGGAACCAAACAAACCACACTTAGCAATTCAGATTCTACAAAAACATCACTTCTACAGCAGCATATAAAACTTAGCCAGGCATCTGCTTAGCAAAGCCATCTAGATCTATGTGTTCCTGCTGTGACAGGAACTGCCATTCACAATGGAGCTTGTATAGTTTGACCAGTAACAGGAAGACCAATGGACCAGGGTGGGGGTGAGGGTGAGAGTGGGGTGGTGGAGGGGGTGAGTGGGTGGGTTTGTGGTGGGGTGGGGTTGGTGGTGGAGTGAGGGGGAAATTCCAGTCTTAAGAAGCAACAGGTAAGACTACAAGGCGCAGAAGATTCCATGGTCATCCATGACAGCCAAGGTAGTTCCCCACTCAGGTAGGTAGGTAGGTAGGTGGATGATTTCTATAGCGCCAAGTGTAGTTCCCGCAGTACTGGGGCAATAAGTTGTCTGCGTGGAACCTTTTTCAGTTTTTTTATCAGCCTGGCAGCAGAGTTCTGCACTCTCCGGAGGCGATCTGTTGACTTTGCCGGGAGCCCAAACAGCAGGGAGTTGCAGTAGTCAAGGCAAGATATGACAAATGCATGGACTACTCTTTTCAGAGCATCTTAATCCAGGAAACGGCAAATCTTGCTGATGTTATACAGATGGTAAAAGCAAGATCCATATACTGCCACAATGTTTGTACTCAGGTCAAGATACATCAAAGACTACCCTCAAGTTTCTTGTAAGCTCCTTTGTTGGCACACATGAGGTGCCGACTCTGACATTAACTGGTGGCAACCCCGCAACGATGGCGGGGGAACAAGCGAGTAGTACATCCGTCTTGTCATCATTCAACTGGAGGAAGTTTTCTCTCATCCACTGCATAATCATGTCAATGCACGATTCAAGCTATCCTACTCTTGTCAACAAGTTTTCAGGTTCAGCGGAGATGTAGAGCTGGTCATCAATGGCAAACACATGATAGGAAGGGGCATGCCTCCGTAGAATCTCACCAAGTGGGAGCATGTAGATGGAGAACAGTAAGGGACCAGAAGGCTTTTCCCACCAGACCCTGATTTTGGTGGCAGAGAGAATAGGACTGTTCCTACACAACAACTTTTCCACTTTCACTAATGCTTTCCCACACAGGTGTCCAGTGCATTATCACCAAGGTACATGAATGAATCAATTAATGAATCAATAGGTCAGTCAGTTGGTTATCATTCAATCAAGTAGTCAATCACACTAGCAAGCAAGCAAACAAGCAATCATATCAGTCCTTCAGTCTAATTAATCAATCAATCAAGTGTCTGCATATGTGTGCGTGTGTGTGTGTGTGTGTGTGCGCGCGCATGCGTGCATGCATGCATGCAAGTGTGGGTGTGTGTAGGCATGTGTAATTGACATGTGCACTTGTGTGTGAGTGTGTGTATGTGCAGACATGTGCAGACATGCATTTTTGTAAAGGACATAAGGCATAAAGTAGCAACCGCTCACCAAATGGTTCTCTAACTTGTCTTTCTCAAGCTCCTGTGAACACTGGGGACATTTGGTCTTGGCATGCAGTTCAGTGAAGTGCTGGTCTTTCTCTGACCTGGGCACTGGCTCATGACAGATCTCACACAAGACAATGTGACGCTTGCAGTGGATCTCATGCATCAGGAAATTGCTGGCAGCAATGTCCTTCTTGCTGCAGAGAGAAGAGAGCAAATTCAGAACTCACTCATAAACTCTTTGACATAAGAAATACACCATTATAGCTGCAGAAAATGTTTGCAGTTATTCTTGGTCTCAAATTAAGTTGCTATCATAATCTCTTTACTCAAAGAAAAACAGAATTGATGTTGTAAGATTCCATTATTGTATAGGTTAACAAGCTTTTGTTATTTGTTCAGAATCAGAGCTTAGCTGAGTTAAATAACAAAAGAAGGAGGAAGAGGAATAGGAAGAGGAGGAGGAGGAGGAGGAGGAGGAGGAGGAGGAGGAGGAGGAGGAGGAGGAGAGGAGGAGGAGGAGGAGGAGGAGGAGGGTCGTCTGTAGTCTGATGATTAGTACAACCTTCAGGGGTTTGGTGGTTATGGCGGATGAGAGGAAATGGGGGAGGAAGAGGTTTCGGAGCCAGTACTTCTGAGAGTGCATACGGAGCTGAGTAGCTTCATTCGGATAGTCGGCCGATTGGGAGGAGAGTTGGAAAGGGATTATGTTTTCAGAGTAGGGGGAGGCAGGATTGAGTTCCTTTGTTTGAGGAGGATGGGGAGTGAAGGAAGGATTAGGCGACACATTCTAACGACCTTCGTAGGAGAACGAGACGGGAAACAGGAGGAAAGGAATGAGTAGAGACGCCAAGGAGGGAGGTAGGAGAAGACAACCAGTAGGTAGGGGAAAAGTCTGAGCACCAGTAGGCGGAGGAAAGTAATGAGAAACAGCAGATGAGGGAGGAGTCGTCATGCATGTACAGGAGGAGGGAAGGAGGATTAGAGGAGGATGTAGGATGCAGGAGGAGCGTAGGAGGAGGATTAGGCTGCACGGCGCGGAGGACCACCTGCGTACAGCCACTACCTTAGTCGCAAACTACAGAAGGGGTAGGAGATGGCGGAATGAGGAGGAGGAGGGCGCATGCTGATGATGGGTTTTACGGCCTACCATCAGCCCTTTCTAGGCTCTTTTCCGGCCATTAATCACAATCATAGGCAAGTTAATACTAACCGTAAGGCAAGTCACTGTGTCCCCCTGGCATTATTCGCCCCTCTAACGATCACATAGGAGGACGCCGTGTGTCATTCTTCTTCGAACAACACAGTGGAGGTGGTGGGGGAGGTGGCGGGGGGGGGTGAGGAGAAGGAGAAACAACAGGAACCGTGAAGAAGGAGGAGAAACAACAGGAGACAGGATGATGAGAATAGGAGGAGGAGGATGAATGGGAGG
>JAWQFJ010033084.1:0-5000 GCA_034096865.1 Theodoxus fluviatilis
GTATCCCGAAATAGAGCGTTTTGTGAGCGAACCGGCAACACGTCGGCCATTGAAGTTTGCAAATAGTTGGCGAGTTCACCTCTTGTTGTGACTTCTACGCATGCGCATTAGTTCGTCACTTTCTTGTGATGCGCGCGCACCCTGATTTTGATACGAAGTATACCAATGCGAAGTTCGTGGAGGACGCACTATGACTGGCTAATACCTCCAGACTATAGAGCTTGCTATTCATGCGAAATATTGATCACCTAGCGGTAGGGTTGGCTCACCACAAGACACTCGTTAGGAACATACATGCTGTTCCTACAAACATGAGGTCCGGGCATGTCATTCAATGGTCCGGGCATGTCATCCGCATGCAGGAGTCCAAAATCCCCCGGCAGCTCTTCTATGGCAAGTTGGCACAGAGAACTCGGAACCAAGATGGTCCAAAGAAAAGATACAAGGACAACCTCAAGGCGAACATCAAATGGGCAAACCTCCACCGCATCACCTTGAGGCCACTGCTGCCGACAGAACCCTCTGGCGTGCCACCACCCGAAAAACTGCAAGAGCTTTTGAAGATGGCCGCCGTTGTCATCTTGAAGCTGCGCGAGCAAGGTGACACAGAGCTGTTTCGACCTCTGCCCAGACCGGTGTTCCTTGCCCCACCTGCAGCCGCCTGTGTGCCTTGCCCCACCTGCAGCCGCCTGTGTGCCTCGGAGTTTGGACTTCGGAGCCATATGCGCATCCACAGGTGATGGCACAGCGAGTCGTCTTCTTCGACACCCGAGAGACAACCAAGAAGAAGTCAAGCGTGAGACCCAAGGCATGCTGATTAGCCTCCTAGTTATCAAATAATTTCTCGCGAACCAGCTGAGGCGAGGCGAGGCGAGCAGGGCCAAGACGCCTAGGCAACAGCTAATCATCACTTGGCAAGGCGAAGGCCCGAGAGAACATGGCAGCATCCAGGCGAAAGAATCGGTGAAGAAATTGCCGAGAGACGAATAAATGACGATACAGACATCACAGCAGTTTTTTACTTGGTTGAACATATCATGGTGATATTCTGAATGGCCACGGGAACTTTGTCAAAGAAAAGAAAGCAACCAGGATGCACATGTGGACAGTTTTGTCGAACGTCTACTGCCTCGATACACTCCGAATCAATTAAAGGGACGTATTTCAGAAAGCGTACGTGTATACAGTATTGACACTCCGTGTGCGCTACGATAAAGTGTTTCGACAACGTTTGTGCAGAAATAACCTACTTACATACTCCTCAACATATCCAAAATGAACATTCTTACAGCAGATACGTCCGTGTACGCACACTGTTTCATTCTCGCACAGTGACGCGGACATTACAGGCACTGCCGTCTGTGAACATCAACGCAATTGGTATGGTCTCCGCCATTTTGAATTCTCCCGAGAGTCGCGGCTCAGGTATCTCCGAAGCCTCCTTACCAAAAGTCGCGTCTCTTTGCGTGCGAGGAGCTGTGTGAAACATCCTCGCAGCACGCTTTCCTTGCGTCCCTTGCCAATCCTTGCGAGATATTAAAACAAGCAACGCTTGCACGAACTGAGATCGTCCATGGTGAATAAGCGTTGCGTAATAGCTCTCTTCCTTTCATTTGTCCATCCAGGACTGGCTCTTGCAAAATGTAAATCCAGCGCTCCTGCACAGATCTAGGGTTACCATCCATAAAACGTTCAGGCGCCCCTGCTTTCGCTTCAAAAACTCACTGCTCTAACAGGTATCCTCGTCTACTCCTGGCTAAAGAGAAGCAATGCCAGCGTGGCATTTGGCCTAAGGAAGGAACTCAAGAATCCAAGCATCTGTAAACACTGCACGCACTCACTGCCAGCAGCCGTAGGGGAGACTTTTAACGACCGGACTAGAGATATCTTGAAAAACAGCTGCACAAGGAGACATCTTGAAAAAGAAGCCAGATAATGGCGGGCGCAAGATTTGGTGAAGCAAAGCAGACAGGCATCGGAGTCCACTCGAGTCTCAGGCTTCTCTGGAGATTTCCTTCTTCAGTTCCCTCGCTTCAGCCACACCTCGCCGCGCGAAGATTCCCCAAGTACACTGGGGAAAAAAACTAACGGAAATATTTTCAAGAGGGACAAGCTTTTGTTCTTGGCTATTCGTGCTGCTTCTTTCATTCAAATTGATTGCACGATGCACCTTGAAGTGATGGACACTCGTCCACCGGGGAAAGAAGAGGAGAATCAAGCGCCAAAATTCTTCGAGGACATTGGCAAGGGTTTGCATAAGACGTGGCCAATCATCCCTCAGCTTTCGTCTCTCTTCTTTCTCCACTGACATCGACTCTGCCCAGACTGCGAGCGAGCCTGGATTCGTATTCACCAGACGACTACGACAAATGAATGAGGTGTTGTTCCCATCATCGCAGAGCGCCTACAACCCAGCTGACAAGCAAGGCTGCTTGCTCCCAAGGAAACAGACAATGACTGCTCTCTCTCCTGGCTGGCGTTTTCACACCGTATCGAACTGACTCGTAGTTGGAGCGAGGTGATTGACAGGCAGAAGCCTGGACCAAAAGGAAGGATGTCGTCCTGGCAGACAGGACTCTCTCAGAAGTCATTATGACGTGAGAGGCTATTACAACAGCAACATCTGTGCCTCAGGATTAGCTCGAGTGCGTCAGCACTTCACGAGGAGAACTTGCCTCACAAGAGGCGACTGAGATGAGGCGTCTGCTCCACGGTGGGTTGCGTCCGCGTCTTCGGCACGAAGCGATTGGTGGCACGGTAGATCGCGCCGTACGGGCTACGTGACCGAGAAAACACTTCACTTCCACACCATTTCCCCTCGCGCCCCCATTTTCCACGCCAGCCTTCACCTTTGGTGGCTCAGAAAAACAGATAGAGCGGAGGCTGAGAGCGACATCACCGATTGTTTGCGAAAAAAAGGGGTGGTGAGCTGCAAGCAGCCAATACAAGGAAATGACTTTCCACGACTGTAACTTTGTAAGCACGGCCATCTGAGCTATCGCAATTGTCCCTTCCAATTTAGAATGAAATGCAGCGATGTCTCAGGTCTCGAGACTTTTAAATGTTATCCTCAAAAATCGCCGGAAATTTGAAAGCTTTGCAAAAATTTCAAAGTGCTATGCTCATCATGAAGCTGCAAATTTGTTTTTGTAGGTTCGTTAGAATCATGAACTACAAACGCATTAAAGTTGTGATTGAAAGTGCAGTCATGTTAATGGGCGAGCAGTAATGAACCACGGCACCTGATCGCCCCGCACGGCTGCAAGGAGGTCGAGCCCTACTTCGAATCCTGGTCTTAAAAATGATGCATCCATCAGCGCAGTTAGTTGATGAGAGCATGTTCTCACGATCGGGATCTGGCTAGGAGCTCGACCTGATGGCAATTGTGCAGGGTGATTAGGTGTTGCCGTTCCGTCCCTGCTCAAGCAGATTTGACTTTTACTCTCAATCACTACGATCAAATGCATGTCTGCGGACACCTCCCACCCACCCCCAAAAAAGAAAAAGTCAGTAAACACTATCCTGTTTATGTGTTCTGTTACAAACATACATAGGTTACACTACATTTGCGAAATTGCTTACCTCGTGAAACGGGCAAATTGTGCTCCTTTCATCAAAAAGCAACATTGATTTGCACAATTCATTAAATAGGCAAAGTCATGATTTGAGAGCTTGATATTCGAATACAAACTTTATGAAATAAGATTGCTTGCTTCACGAAACGTGCAAATGCCGTAGAATATGATAAACATAGAGACTTGCTTTTTAAAATTTATGAATGAAATATGTTTTTACAGTATTAAGAACCAGAGAGTTGTTTTTTGCTGAATTAATGTTAAGGTTTTATTGAATTGTTTTCCGCTTGCGCCAATTATGAGTTATAGTTACTTTGCATTGAATGGCCAGATCTCTGTGTGTTTGTCCGACATCTTGAACTGACATTGGCAGAATTTGATGCAGACTTTGCCGTTCTTTTGTCTCCATTCAATTTCTTCTCAAAATGGCAGTGCGCATTTGGGATAATGCAAATGAAAGAAGTGTCATCGACCAAGCTGCCAAAGTGTGTCTCAGGATTGCATCACCGCGCTCCACGTAGCCTTGTGACCGCGGGTGTCAAGCCACTCAAGGGCGCCCGTTAGCCAACACAACTTCTGTCCACCAGGAAACAAGTTCTGAAAGTACAAATGAAATCAATCCGCGTCCATTGCTTTATTATCTAATTGCAGGACCTTTAGAGAACGGAAATCTAAAAGCATTTGTGACGTTTGAAAAGTGATCTCTTCTGCTCCCTTGAAATTTGATGGTCCCCAAAAATAAAATGGAATGAGAACTGCCTGGTAGGCCTGATGCATTGCAAATCGGTACTGTCCGTCTCCGAGAGACTGTGGGAAGACAAGCTCGACCTGCCCACCTTTGTTTAGATCTTTAGCTGTGGACGAATTACTGTGCATGCAACATTATCCAGCGGTTTTTCTCCAGGCGCCGTTTTCACGGAGAAATGTAGGTCGTCACAGCTGAAAGTGTGACGTCATAATGCATCTGAACCTTTCTTCCACGTTTTCTATGCACCGCCACGACATAAAAACACACAAGTACAACAACACACTGAATAATTCATTTCCTCCATTTGATATTTCCTTGTCTACCATACCCTCACCTACGTATCCCCAGATTAAGTTTAATACATTGGAGTAATGATGACGTTAAAATCTGCGGCAGAAAGAGGTGTGTGCGTGTGTGTGTATGTGTGTGTGTGTGTGTGTGTGTGTGTGTGTGTGTGTGTGTGTGTGTGTGTGTGTGTGTGTGTGTGTGTGTGTGTGTGAGTGCGTGTATGTGTATATGTGTGTGCGTGCGTGTATACAAAATAATATATTCTTAGATTAAGATGAAGAGTATAAAAAGATCACGAAGAAATTATGCAAAATTGGAAGTAAATAGGTAAAGACGTCAAGAGCCCAATTGAATGTTATATGAACAGGCAACAATATGGATTATAAGGG
>JAWQFJ010033084.1:10000-14279 GCA_034096865.1 Theodoxus fluviatilis
TCTCTTTTCATGATGTGTTTGCAGAGGATCCAAAAGTAAATCTGTGCATTCTGGTGCAAAAATGCGCGTGTAAAGAGATGTTCTCTCCATTTCTGTGTCTCTCTTTCCTTATGTGTCTGTCTCTGTCCGTCTATCTGTGTAAGTAGAACTGTGTGTTTGTGCTATGTGTATGTAATTATATGTGTGTGTTTACATGTCCGTGTGTGTGTGTGTGTGTGTGTGTGTGTGTGTATGTGTGTGTGTCTGTCTGTCTGTCTGCCTGTCTGCCTCTCTGTCTGTCTGTCTGTCTGTCTGCCTCTCTGTCTGTCTGTCTGTCTGTCTGTCTGTCTGTCTGTCTGTCTGTCTGTCTGTCTGTCTGTCTGTCTGTCTGTCTGTCTGTCTGTCTGTCTGTCTGTCTGTCTGTCTGTCTGTCTGTCTGTCTGTCTGTCTGTCTGTCTGTGTGTCTGTCTATCTGTCTGTCTGTCTGTCTGTCTGTCTGTCTGTCTGTCTGTCTGTCTGTCTGTCTGTCTGTCTGTCTGCTCTCTCTCTCTCTCTCTCTCTCTCTCTCACACACACACACACACACACACACACACACACACACACACATATTTCCTCAAAAGAATCGCATGAGATCATTGTTGAAAATTGAAGCCCGGGTTTTGGCACGTGGGAGGAATGCATGAGGGAACTGAGTAGAGGGAGTCTGCACGTGCTTATGTACGTGCACGCACACGCAGCCTTGGCGGGTACACAGAGAGCATGCACTGAGGGGGCGCAGCCACATCCGGGGTAGAAGGCGACGGAGCAACGTCATCATGTCACGTCTGGGCAAATCTCATCGAGTTCTCGTTTTTCCCGAGTTGCTCCTTACCGGAAATTGCTCCGCGAAGACTTGCGAGGGTGGTGAAAGGTCATGCTTCTTTGGTGGGCCCTGCTTTTTGTAAGAGAAAATCCTTTTGCATGTTTGCCACCTATCTCTGCATTTTCTCATCAAAAGCAGATGACGGCCTGTTAGTATTTCCAGTAGGTGGGTGCTATCACCATGCAGCACTCAAAGTCAAGGTCTACAAGGTCAGTCTCGTTGCGTTTGACGTTTGCCTTTGAGGTAGCAGCGTCTTATGGAAGGGGAGAGAACTTCTGCTACGCTACTGTGATTTCATAGTGAATGCTCCGTCCATAGATAATCGACACCAATAACTTTTTTTTGCCTTCAGAGCCACAAGAGTAAAGTATTTATAATGATATTTATATAATGCATTGCACTTGTCATTTCGAAGTGAATATTTGTTAAAAAGAATTGGCCACTGTAGATTTTTATGTTGCGCTGAGTCGCGAATATATTTAAAGCCTCACACGTGGACACATTTCTGTCAAATATGCTGTTTCCATAGGAAATGTTGCGCTTGCAAGTGGGAAAAATGTATCCGGCGTTCTCAAACGTGGCAATGCTCTGGCAACTATGCTGATTTCATACAAAGTGTTGCTCTCGCATGTCTCAAAAGCAATGTTCTGTCCAGTGTCCGCCCAATAGAAACACGCGTTACTTTTCACGTCCAACGGACACTCCCTTGGACACTCCGTCGAACAGCCAATCAGGTGGGTTCTTGCCTGTGATGTAGAAATAACAGATATATGCCCTACAATGTCCAAATGGTGGTTTTGCCACGCTCGATTATAATTTTTTGTTGCTTCTGCTACTTCATCTGTCAGTTGTAGGATGTCCTGACGCCTAAATGTGAATTTCTGGTAAAGTTCCTTATCCCTGTATCTTTGTAATGTGTGCCGTTTATTGCGAAAAACCTGTCGCCGGCACAAGGAGTGCAGCTGACAAGATAGTAAAACCACCACAGCATCCGCATGTTGAATGTCTGGGTCAAGAGCTAAGTTAATAATAGATCTAGGATGCGATTTCACACAATAGGGCGTTTTGAACGACGTGTTGTTTGTGGGAAACTGATTGTGTGGGGACTTGTAAATATTGAACGAAATATCACAAAATCACTATGAGCGCGATGTTACGGGGAAAGTTGTAATGACATCTATCTATCAACGCACCCACTTCGGTAATATTCATCGCGTAGTGGAAATTGCTGCCGATTACCACGCGGCTGACACAGGTTCATTTCCGACCGATGTCCACGTGAGTTATTCTTTTCATATCTCGCCCCAGTTTTCATTCAGAGTTTTACCGGACACAATGAAATGTGTCTTCTCAACAAAACTTGCCACGTGTGAGAAGGCCCTTATGCAAGGCTCGTCTGGTTTGTGAATAAGAAAATAAAGCATGTTAGAATCTGTGGCGAGACAATGTTTTTCATGCCTTCTGGTTATTAGTATTACTAGAAATGTTTAGCATGCGTCTGCTGAGCCGTAGCTTTAGTGGTTTTTTCCATTGCCCTGAGCCGGTGTCAGTACAGAATTGACCCCTGTGTAGGTGAAGGACTTGAAAGTGTTACGAGTGTAGTGGACTCCACTGGCGTTTTAACGCTGACCAACCTGTGACTTTCAACTTGTGAATTGACCAGTCAGAGTGGAGTGGGATGGACAGTGGTGATTGGACTGGCTGAACTTGGTGACGTCAGTGAAGGCATTTAAACGAGTGTCGCCGGATGCTCGTGGCGTCATATCATTTATTTTTAGCGGAGCAGTGACATCGGCGCCCTGCTTGGTGTAGGTGTTTTGCTCTTCGCTGGTGACTTCGGTCTGTACGCAAGAGCGGTGGAACTCTTCGCTGGTGACTTCGGTCTGTACGCAAGAGCGGTGGAACTCTTCGCTGGTGACTTCGGTCTGTACGCAAGAGCGGTGGAACTCTTCGCTGGTGACTTCGGTCTGTACGCAAGAGTGGTGGAACTCTTCGCTGGTGACTTCGGTCTGTACGCAAGAGTGAAGGAGGAACAAGTTCCCTCTGCACGACCCAGAGGAAGAAATGCCGGAGAGAGAGAGAGAGAACGAAAGAATGCCAAGTTCAACTGTTTTTCATCGACTGTGGTGATTTTCCTCCCGGGTCACCGGCTGCAATGTCGGTGCACTCAGACCCCCTCCCCCCAATTTCAACATGTGTGCTGGCGCGATAGGCGCGGGGTATAAGTCCGTGCTTCTCCAACTTCACGATTTCATCGAAAGGGTCAGCTAAGTACACTTAATTAATTACCTCGGCTCGGGCAGACATCTTTCTTTTCATTGTTTGTTTTTCCATGTCTCGCTGCAAGTTTGTTGAAATGAATTGATTGCTTCTACTTGCATTCTATGCATTTATTGTAGCGCTTGTCGCTCATTCACCTTTCACGGGTAAATGCATCCTGAAAATTAAACTACTTCCTTTGAATTGACATTGGTTTTGCCATTGCTTCATTGTCAGACATTTACCATCTAGCGTTTGAATGGAGGAGTGAAGGTGCGTGCTTCGGTTCTTCCCCTAGACATTTAAACAAGCCATTTGATTAAAGAACAAGTACGTCACAGAATCGTATCTCCTTTATGCGACTCATGTTGACAAAGAAACAAACTGCTCTATTGATAGTTGTTCTGTGTGTGTGTGTCCCTTCACGTTCCTATTAAACGTTCTGTTGGTCTCTTTTTTCTATGTGCAAAAAAATATTAATTTTATTTGTATTTTGCCACCCTTACCTTCAAGTATTTGCTGATCATTTGTTTTTGCCTCAAGATTAGCTCTCCAGGAGAAATTGTTTTGATAGGAGATCCGGCAGTTATGTCATGGAATGCGTGGGGGTAGAGAAACGTGATCTACACGGAGCTCCGGTACCATAAAGTCCATTATGGCAGACATTCTTCCTCCCCAGGCTCACAACATATTCTCTCCTGATTTTGGGTAATGAGCCAAATGGTAGAGTAAGTAATTCTCTCTTTAAAAAGGAAGCATTTAGCCACACAATCTTCACCCCCACCTCAACTTCTCTCACCCAAAACACCAACTACTCCCCACCCCCAAAAAACAATTTGTCAGCCAATGATGCATTGGACATGATGGCCACATCGTAAGTTACACTGATTGCATGTACAGTTGATCAATCATTTTCCCAAATACATAACAATGAAAGTATACACACACTCAGAACGATGGTCCATGCATTTGATCTGCTCACTCTTCCCATAATACCCTGCGCCATTGTTATGCGTCAAATAGCGAGGGAAATCACGGTTCCACGTGCTTTTGGTCGCGCCTGCGCCGTCATTACTACGGCTACTCCTGCTGCTGCTGCTGCTGCTGCTGATGATGATGATAACAATAATAGTGAACGCAGTTTTGCGGGCTATTAGCCCTTGTATACTATGTAAG
>JAWQFJ010033085.1:0-5000 GCA_034096865.1 Theodoxus fluviatilis
AGTAGTAGCAGCAATAGTAGCAGTGGTGGCGGTAATAGTGGCAGCAACAGTAGTAGTAGTAGAAGTAGTAGCAGCAGTAGTAGTGGGTGTAGTAGTAGTAGCAGTAGTAGTAGTAGTAGTAGTAGTAGTAGTAGTGTAGTAGTAGTAGTAGTAGTAGTAGTAGTAGTAGTAGTAGTAGTGTGGTAGTAGCAGCAGCAGCAGCAGCAGCGATTGTGGTGGTGATAGTTGCAGTAGTTTTATTTTAAACTTTGTGGAGTACTTTTCCGTCAAACTCATTGTGCCACCGGCCTGTAAGACCTTGAGGACACAGGTGGCCTCTTCTGTTCGTTTTCATCCGCCTTCCTCAGCTTGTTCCTTGCTAGTATGGAGTGTGGTGAGTTGACATGGTATTCGCCATTGAATGCTTAATTGCGATGCTTGTGTTTCTAAATACTTCATGGGCAGGGTTTAACTGGCGTTGGATTCAAAGAGGACCTGTCATTTTCAAATAATTCCAATTCCAATTTGGAAGGACATCGTGCATCGTTAGTTTTTATTTCGGAAACACAGCACTGATTAACTGAAACTGGTAAAACTCTTTTGCGTGAGATCTCATCATGAAAGTGCAAGCAGCACAGTCGTTCTCGGGAATTAGACACAAGTGTGTGACTGAGGTCGATTTCAACAGAAAGGTCTTAAACTTTTCCAGTGCACTATCCGAAAACGCCTAGAATAGCCAGTCATAGTGCGTCCTCCACGAACTTTGCATTGGTATACTTCGTATCTAAATGAGGGTGCGCGCGCATCACAAGAAAGTGACGAGAGCGTAAAATCGTGTCAACACAAACGATGGCAGCACATGCTTCGGCGTGGATGCGTTGACCTGCATTCGATGTGTAAACTGTAGGAGCTTTCACGATCTATTAATGCATTCAACATACACATTTGATAAATTAATGCGGTGCATGGCTTATATTTTCTTTGGGTGGGTTGCTAGTATCCCGAAATAGAGCGTTTTGTGAGCGAACCGGCAACACGTCGGCCATTGAAGTTTGCAAATAGTTGGCGAGTTCACCTCTTGTTGTGACTTCTACGCATGCGCATTAGTTCGTCACTTTCTTGTGATGCGCGCGCACCCTGATTTTGATACGAAGTATACCAATGCGAAGTTCGTGGAGGACGCACTATGACTGGCTAATACCTCCAGACTATAGAGCTTGCTATTCATGCGAAATATTGATCACCTAGCGGTAGGGTTGGCTCACCACAAGACACTCGTTAGGAACATACATGCTGTTCCTACAAACATGAGGTCCGGGCATGTCATTCAATGGTCCGGGCATGTCATCCGCATGCAGGAGTCCAAAATCCCCCGGCAGCTCTTCTATGGCAAGTTGGCACAGAGAACTCGGAACCAAGATGGTCCAAAGAAAAGATACAAGGACAACCTCAAGGCGAACATCAAATGGGCAAACCTCCACCGCATCACCTTGAGGCCACTGCTGCCGACAGAACCCTCTGGCGTGCCACCACCCGAAAAACTGCAAGAGCTTTTGAAGATGGCCGCCGTTGTCATCTTGAAGCTGCGCGAGCAAGGTGACACAGAGCTGTTTCGACCTCTGCCCAGACCGGTGTTCCTTGCCCCACCTGCAGCCGCCTGTGTGCCTTGCCCCACCTGCAGCCGCCTGTGTGCCTCGGAGTTTGGACTTCGGAGCCATATGCGCATCCACAGGTGATGGCACAGCGAGTCGTCTTCTTCGACACCCGAGAGACAACCAAGAAGAAGTCAAGCGTGAGACCCAAGGCATGCTGATTAGCCTCCTAGTTATCAAATAATTTCTCGCGAACCAGCTGAGGCGAGGCGAGGCGAGCAGGGCCAAGACGCCTAGGCAACAGCTAATCATCACTTGGCAAGGCGAAGGCCCGAGAGAACATGGCAGCATCCAGGCGAAAGAATCGGTGAAGAAATTGCCGAGAGACGAATAAATGACGATACAGACATCACAGCAGTTTTTTACTTGGTTGAACATATCATGGTGATATTCTGAATGGCCACGGGAACTTTGTCAAAGAAAAGAAAGCAACCAGGATGCACATGTGGACAGTTTTGTCGAACGTCTACTGCCTCGATACACTCCGAATCAATTAAAGGGACGTATTTCAGAAAGCGTACGTGTATACAGTATTGACACTCCGTGTGCGCTACGATAAAGTGTTTCGACAACGTTTGTGCAGAAATAACCTACTTACATACTCCTCAACATATCCAAAATGAACATTCTTACAGCAGATACGTCCGTGTACGCACACTGTTTCATTCTCGCACAGTGACGCGGACATTACAGGCACTGCCGTCTGTGAACATCAACGCAATTGGTATGGTCTCCGCCATTTTGAATTCTCCCGAGAGTCGCGGCTCAGGTATCTCCGAAGCCTCCTTACCAAAAGTCGCGTCTCTTTGCGTGCGAGGAGCTGTGTGAAACATCCTCGCAGCACGCTTTCCTTGCGTCCCTTGCCAATCCTTGCGAGATATTAAAACAAGCAACGCTTGCACGAACTGAGATCGTCCATGGTGAATAAGCGTTGCGTAATAGCTCTCTTCCTTTCATTTGTCCATCCAGGACTGGCTCTTGCAAAATGTAAATCCAGCGCTCCTGCACAGATCTAGGGTTACCATCCATAAAACGTTCAGGCGCCCCTGCTTTCGCTTCAAAAACTCACTGCTCTAACAGGTATCCTCGTCTACTCCTGGCTAAAGAGAAGCAATGCCAGCGTGGCATTTGGCCTAAGGAAGGAACTCAAGAATCCAAGCATCTGTAAACACTGCACGCACTCACTGCCAGCAGCCGTAGGGGAGACTTTTAACGACCGGACTAGAGATATCTTGAAAAACAGCTGCACAAGGAGACATCTTGAAAAAGAAGCCAGATAATGGCGGGCGCAAGATTTGGTGAAGCAAAGCAGACAGGCATCGGAGTCCACTCGAGTCTCAGGCTTCTCTGGAGATTTCCTTCTTCAGTTCCCTCGCTTCAGCCACACCTCGCCGCGCGAAGATTCCCCAAGTACACTGGGGAAAAAAACTAACGGAAATATTTTCAAGAGGGACAAGCTTTTGTTCTTGGCTATTCGTGCTGCTTCTTTCATTCAAATTGATTGCACGATGCACCTTGAAGTGATGGACACTCGTCCACCGGGGAAAGAAGAGGAGAATCAAGCGCCAAAATTCTTCGAGGACATTGGCAAGGGTTGCATAAGACGTGGCCAATCATCCCTCAGCTTTCGTCTCTCTTCTTTCTCCACTGACATCGACTCTGCCCAGACTGCGAGCGAGCCTGGATTCGTATTCACCAGACGACTACGACAAATGAATGAGGTGTTGTTCCCATCATCGCAGAGCGCCTACAACCCAGCTGACAAGCAAGGCTGCTTGCTCCCAAGGAAACAGACAATGACTGCTCTCTCTCCTGGCTGGCGTTTTCACACCGTATCGAACTGACTCGTAGTTGGAGCGAGGTGATTGACAGGCAGAAGCCTGGACCAAAAGGAAGGATGTCGTCCTGGCAGACAGGACTCTCTCAGAAGTCATTATGACGTGAGAGGCTATTACAACAGCAACATCTGTGCCTCAGGATTAGCTCGAGTGCGTCAGCACTTCACGAGGAGAACTTGCCTCACAAGAGGCGACTGCGATGGGCGTTTGCTCCACGGTGGGGCGTCGCGTCTTCGGCAAGAGCTATTGGTGGCACGGTAGATCGCGGCGTAAGGGCTACGTGAGGAAAACACTTCACTTCCACACCATTCCCCTCGCCCCATTTTCCACGCCAGCCTTCACCTTTGGTGTCCAGAAAAACAGATCGAGGCGAGAGCGACATCACCGATTTTTGCGAGGGTGGGAGCTGCAGCAGCCAATACAAGGAAATGACTTTCACGACTGTAACTTTGTAAGCACGACCATCTGAGCTATCGAATTCCCTTCCAATTTAGAATGAAATGCAGCGATGTCTCAGTCTCGAGACTTTTAAATGTTATCTCAAAAATCGCGGAAATTTGAAGCTTTGCAAAAATTTCAAAGTGCTTATGCTCATCATGAAAGCTGCAAATTTGTTTTTGTAGGTTACGTTAGAATCATGAACTACAAACGCATTAAAGTTGTGATTGAAAGTAGCAGTCATGTTAATGCGAGCAGGTACTGAACCACGGCACCTGATCGCCCCGCACGGCTGCAAGGAGGTCGAGCCACTACTTCGAATCCTGGTCTTAAAAATGATGCATCCATCAGCGCAGTTAGTTGATGAGAGCATGTTCTTCACGATCGGGATCTGGCTAGGAGCTCGACCTGATGGCAATTGTGCAGGGTGATTAGGTGTTGCCGTTCCGTCCCTGCTCAAGCAGATTTGACTTTTACTCTCAATCACTACGATCAAATGCATGTCTGCGACACCTCCCACCCACCCCCAAAAAAAGAAAAAGTCAGTAAACACTATCCTGTTTATGTGTTCTTTTACAAACATACATAGGTTACACTACATTTGCGAAATTGCTTACCTCGTGAAACGGGCAAATTGTGCTCATTTCATCAAAAAAGCAACATTGATTTGCACAATTCATTAAATAGGCAAAGTCATGATTTGAGAGCTTGATATTCGAATACAAACTTTATGAAATAAGATTGCTTGCTTCACGAAACGTGCAAATGCCGTAGAATATGATAAACATAGAGACTTGCTTTTTAAAATTTATGAATGAAATATGTTTTTACAGTATTAAGAACCAGAGAGTTGTTTTTTGCTGAATTAATGTTAAGGTTTTATTGAATTGTTTTCCGCTTGCGCCAATTATGAGTTATAGTTACTTTGCATTGAATGGCCAGATCTCTGTGTGTTTGTCCGACATCTTGAACTGACATTGGCAGAATTTGATGCAGACTTTGCCGTTCTTTTGTCTCCATTCAATTTCTTCTCAAAATGGCAGTGCGCATTTGGGATAATGCAAATGAAAGAAGTGTCATCGACCAAGCTGCC
>JAWQFJ010033085.1:10000-20000 GCA_034096865.1 Theodoxus fluviatilis
TAAATAGTCTGTATTATTATTATTATTATTATTATTATTATTATTATTATTATTATTATTATTATTATTATTATTATTATTATTATTATCCCCTCAGAAAACATTGGCGGAAAAAGTCTGTCACTTCCTTTACGTTTACAGCCATTGCACACTTACTTTACGGGCATGATGCCGATCGATGCCATATTGCAAATGTCCTTTTTTGCGAGATCTTGGCTTGGTTTCGTAGAGCTATTAAGAAGCTAAAGATTCGCCAAGACTTTGCGCAATAGTTGCAGAGTTTTTTCCGAACGTTTGCCAATAAGTAATTTGCCAAGATTTGTTGAATATTTGTCAATATTTATTTGTCAATTAAGAACAGGGTTAAAGAAAGAGTTATATTATATGACCAATCATGGTGCAGATTCAGCCTGCATCGTCAGTGTATAAATCGGACATCGGAGAAAACAATCACTAAAGTCTTCTAGGAACTACGGACTCTTGGCAAACCCACGAAGTGAATTACTCGAAGTCGACACTTCGCATACTTAGGCCGAGGCCTCGCCCACTTGGAACAAGCCTTAGAATGTCAGGTGGGAAACGGGCTGAAAGGGGTGGGGAGTGGGTGTGTAATCGGTGGGGAAGAGACGAGAACTAGACGAACGCGAGAAACGGATGAATACACGGAGTTGCGAAACTCAACTCTGGACCACAACATATATGAAATGGTGAGGAGGCGTTGGCAGCAGGGTTAAGAGGAATAGAAGCCCGTGCTGGGAGTTAATTGAATAGAGGATTCACACACGAAGTTGCAAAGGTTAACAGTGAAAAAGAAATGGGGCGTCGGTAGCAGGTCTAAAGGGAATAGAAAAAGCCTGTGGGGAAGTTCATGGATGGCATCGTGACAATTATTGCATAGACGATGAAACTATTGCTTACACTGCAAGATGTTTGTCCGCAGCTCTCTTTTCATGATGTGTTTGCAGAGGATCCAAAAGTAAATCTGTGCATTCTGGTGCAAAAATGCGCGTGTAAAGAGATGTTCTCTCCATTTCTGTGTCTCTCTTTCCTTATGTGTCTGTCTCTGTCCGTCTATCTGTGTAAGTAGAACTGTGTGTTTGTGCTATGTGTATGTAATTATATGTGTGTGTTTACATGTCCGTGTGTGTGTGTGTGTGTGTGTGTGTGTGTGTATGTGTGTGTGTCTGTCTGTCTGTCTGCCTGTCTGCCTCTCTGTCTGTCTGTCTGCCTGTCTGCCTCTCTGTCTGTCTGTCTGTCTGTCTGTCTGTCTGTCTGTCTGTCTGTCTGTCTGTCTGTCTGTCTATCTGTCTGTCTGTCTGTCTGTCTGTCTGTCTGTCTGTCTGTCTGTCTGTCTGTCTGTCTGTCTGTCTGTCTGTCTGTCTGTCTGTGTGTCTGTCTATCTGTCTGTCTGTCTGTCTGTCTGTCTGTCTGTCTGTCTGTCTGTCTGTCTGTCTGTCTGTCTGTCTCTCTCTCTCTCTCTCTCTCTCTCTCACACACACACACACACACACACACACACACACACACACACACATATTTCCTCAAAAGAATCGCATGAGATCATTGTTGAAAATTGAAGCCCGGGTTTTGGCACGTGGGAGGAATGCATGAGGGAACTGAGTAGAGGGAGTCTGCACGTGCTTATGTACGTGCACGCACACGCAGCCTTGGCGGGTACACAGAGAGCATGCACTGAGGGGGCGCAGCCACATCCGGGGTAGAAGGCGACGGAGCAACGTCATCATGTCACGTCTGGGCAAATCTCATCGAGTTCTCGTTTTTCCCGAGTTGCTCCTTACCGGAAATTGCTCCGCGAAGACTTGCGAGGGTGGTGAAAGGTCATGCTTCTTTGGTGGGCCCTGCTTTTTGTAAGAGAAAATCCTTTTTGCATGTTTGCCACCTATCTCTGCATTTTCTCATCAAAAGCAGGTGACGACCTGTTAGTATTTCCAGTAGGTGGGTGCTATCACCATGCAGCACTCAAAGTCAAGGTCTACAAGGTCAGTCTCGTTGCGTTTGACGTTTTGCCTTTGAGGTAGCAGCGTCTTATGGAAGGGGAGAGAACTTCTGCTACGCTACTGTGATTTCATAGTGAATGCTCCGTCCATAGATAATCGACACCAATAACTTTTTTTTTGCCTTCAGAGCCACAAGAGTAAAGTATTTATAATGATATTTTATATAATGCATTGCACTTGTCATTTCGAAGTGAATATTTGTTAAAAAGAATTGGCCACTGTAGATTTTTATGTTGCGCTGAGTCGCGAATATATTTAAAGCCTCACACGTGGACACATTTCTGTCAAATATGCTGTTTCCATAGGAAATGTTGCGCTTGCAAGTGGGAAAAATGTATCCGGCGTTCTCAAACGTGGCAATGCTCTGGCAACTATGCTGATTTCATACAAAGTGTTGCTCTCGCATGTCTCAAAAGCAATGTTCTGTCCAGTGTCCGCCCAATAGAAACACGCGTTACTTTTCACGTCCAACGGACACTCCCTTGGACACTCCGTCGAACAGCCAATCAGGTGGGTTCTTGCCTGTGATGTAGAAATAACAGATATATGCCCTACAATGTCCAAATGGTGGTTTTGCCACGCTCGATTATAATTTTTTGTTGCTTCTGCTACTTCATCTGTCAGTTGTAGGATGTCCTGACGCCTAAATGTGAATTTCTGGTAAAGTTCCTTATCCCTGTATCTTTGTAATGTGTGCCGTTTATTGCGAAAAACCTGTCGCCGGCACAAGGAGTGCAGCTGACAAGATAGTAAAACCACCACAGCATCCGCATGTTGAATGTCTGGGTCAAGAGCTAAGTTAATAATAGATCTAGGATGCGATTTCACACAATAGGGCGTTTTGAACGACGTGTTGTTTGTGGGAAACTGATTGTGTGGGGACTTGTAAATATTGAACGAAATATCACAAAATCACTATGAGCGCGATGTTACGGGGAAAGTTGTAATGACATCTATCTATCAACGCACCCACTTCGGTAATATTCATCGCGTAGTGGAAATTGCTGCCGATTACCACGCGGCTGACACAGGTTCATTTCCGACCGATGTCCACGTGAGTTATTCTTTTCATATCTCGCCCCAGTTTTCATTCAGAGTTTTACCGGACACAATGAAATGTGTCTTCTCAACAAAACTTGCCACGTGTGAGAAGGCCCTTATGCAAGGCTCGTCTGGTTTGTGAATAAGAAAATAAAGCATGTTAGAATCTGTGGCGAGACAATGTTTTTCATGCCTTCTGGTTATTAGTATTACTAGAAATGTTTAGCATGCGTCTGCTGAGCCGTAGCTTTAGTGGTTTTTTCCATTGCCCTGAGCCGGTGTCAGTACAGAATTGACCCCTGTGTAGGTGAAGGACTTGAAAGTGTTACGAGTGTAGTGGACTCCACTGGCGTTTTAACGCTGACCAACCTGTGACTTTCAACTTGTGAATTGACCAGTCAGAGTGGAGTGGGATGGACAGTGGTGATTGGACTGGCTGAACTTGGTGACGTCAGTGAAGGCATTTAAACGAGTGTCGCCGGATGCTCGTGGCGTCATATCATTTATTTTTAGCGGAGCAGTGACATCGGCGCCCTGCTTGGTGTAGGTGTTTTGCTCTTCGCTGGTGACTTCGGTCTGTACGCAAGAGCGGTGGAACTCTTCGCTGGTGACTTCGGTCTGTACGCAAGAGCGGTGGAACTCTTCGCTGGTGACTTCGGTCTGTACGCAAGAGTGGTGGAACTCTTCGCTGGTGACTTCGGTCTGTACGCAAGAGTGGTGGAACTCTTCGCTGGTGACGTCGGTCTGTACGCAAGAGTGAAGGAGGAACAAGTTCCCTCTGCACGACCCAGAGGAAGAAATGCCAGAGAGAGAGAGAGAGAGAACGAAAGGATGCCAAGTTCAACTGTTTTCATCGACTGTGGTGATTTTCCTCCCGGGTCACCGGCTGCAATGTCGGTGCACTCAGACCCCCTTCCCCCAATTTCAACCCCAGTGCTGGCGCGATAGGCGCGGGGTATAAGTCCGTGCTTCTCCAACTTCACGATTTCATCGAAAGGGTCAGCTAAGTACACTTAATTAATTACCTCGGCTCGGGCAGACATCTTTCTTTTCATTGTTTGTTTTTCCATGTCTCGCTGCAAGTTTGTTGAAATGAATTGATTGCTTCTACTTGCATTCTATGCATTTATTGTAGCGCTTGTCGCTCATTCACCTTTCACGGGTAAATGCATCCTGAAAATTAAACTACTTCCTTTGAATTGACATTGGTTTTGCCATTGCTTCATTGTCAGACATTTACCATCTAGCGTTTGAATGGAGGAGTGAAGGTGCGTGCTTCGGTTCTTCCCCTAGACATTTAAACAAGCCATTTGATTAAAGAACAAGTACGTCACAGAATCGTATCTCCTTTATGCAACTCATGTTGACAAAGAAACAAACTGCTCTATTGATAGTTGTTCTGTGTGTGTGTGTCCCTTCACGTTCCTATTAAACGTTCTGTTGGTCTCTTTTTTCTATGTGCAAAAAAATATTAATTTTATTTGTATTTTGCCACCCTTACCTTCAAGTATTTGCTGATCATTTGTTTTTGCCTCAAGATTAGCTCTCCAGGAGAAATTGTTTTGATAGGAGATCCGGCAGTTATGTCATGGAATGCGTGGGGGTAGAGAAACGTGATCTACACGGAGCTCCGGTACCATAAAGTCCATTATGGCAGACATTCTTCCTCCCCAGGCTCACAACATATTCTCTCCTGATTTTGGGTAATGAGCCAAATGGTAGAGTAAGTAATTCTCTCTTTAAAAAGGAAGCATTTAGCCACACAATCTTCACCCCCACCTCAACTTCTCTCACCCAAAACACCAACTACTCCCCACCCCCAAAAAACAATTTGTCAGCCAATGATGCATTGGACATGATGGCCACATCGTAAGTTACACTGATTGCATGTACAGTTGATCAATCATTTTCCCAAATACATAACAATGAAAGTATACACACACTCAGAACGATGGTCCATGCATTTGATCTGCTCACTCTTCCCATAATACCCTGCGCCATTGTTATGCGTCAAATAGCGAGGGAAATCACGGTTCCACGTGCTTTTGGTCGCGCCTGCGCCGTCATTACTACGGCTACTCCTGCTGCTGCTGCTGCTGCTGCTGATGATGATGATAACAATAATAGTGAACGCAGTTTTGCGGGCTATTAGCCCTTGTATACTATGTAAGGCCGTTTGATAACAAAGGTCACTAGATCTGGTTGAAGCAAGATGATTTCGCAGAGGCTGTTCCTGATTCCCGCCGTTACACGGCTTCCGAGCTCTTTCATCTATTTGTGAATATTCTAAGCCTCCGGGTGTGTGACCAGCAGTTGCAACTTTTCTCGCCCCTATTCCCTTGCTATTACATCACATGATTTGTTCTGAAACCATAAAAATGGCCTAACCCGAAGATAGAGAAAAACGCTTTCGCCAGCCGTTTCACCACAGGCCCCTGTTGTAATTACGCTTCCATTGCGCTGTGTTAAAAACAAACATACTTTCAAGGCTGCCTGTTTGAAAATGCACGTGACAGAAAAAAGAAATAAGATAAATGATTAAACGCTCAAACAATGGCATATACAAACAGTCCTTTGTTGAAAAGTATGCTTGTACTGAAAACACGACTAGTCAATGCGTGAATAAACAAGTCAACAACCGGCCGTTTGATTTTCTTGTCTCTCGAGCGTTGGCCGTCAGGCGTGAGCTACTGGTTGGAGTCGTCGTGCCTGGCGGGACTGGCTGCTGCAGCAGGTCTGCGACCACTTGGAGCCACTACCCGCAGCCGCTGGCCACAGACCTGCTGCAGCAGCCAGTCCCGCCAGGCACGACGACTCCAACCAGTACCTCACGCCTGACGACCAACGCTCGAGAGACAAGAAAATCAAAAGGCCCTTTTCAGGGCCAAAAGATTATTTTAAAAAATAATACAATTAGTCGGAGTAATTGTCACGACTTGCCTTTCACTTTTGTCAGTCCGACTCCGACAACCATCCCTTTTTTGTATGTGTGAAGTGGCTTTCTCCGTGCGTTTGGTACTTCTGTAGACATAATGAATGTTGTTGTCTACCTCTGTCTGCATCGCCAATGCTTTAGAGGCGCATGCTTATGCAAGAAAACACGGACGTGCTTACATCTTTCTCTCTCGGTGGAGTGATCCTGGCGTCCTCAAGACTAAAGATGACTTCTTAGCCTTTTTAGTCAGAGCCACGGGGGAGAACTGTAATGCAAAGATTTCCCTGGACGCAGGCAAAGCTGTCGTAGTTCACAGGAGAGAACGGGGAACGTTCTGATGACTGTGATGGCACACCGTGGGGCAATAAACTCTCCCAAGCGGCTGCGAGCCCACATCCGCTTCAAATACTCCACAGGGAGTGGGCTGCTGTTGGTGCCTGTCTGTGGTCGTCCTATCTACTGCGCTTGTCGTCAGGAGCCAGGAAAGGACTGACCAAGCCGCGCAGTGATTAGAGGGTAAAGTGTAAAACAGTTTGAGTCCTAGATATGGAGGATAAGTCGATAGAAATTGACTTTAAAACTCCACAATATATGTGGCAATTTTTTCATCCTCTCTTAGATGTGAAACTGCTGTAAACATTTCATCTTCTGGTACATGAAACGCAGAAAAATTATTTACTTTCTACTCGTGATGAATGCAGAAACGGATAAGACGCACGTAATGACTTGCAACTTTCGTTTGGAAGATTTTGAAAGGTCTAATCTATAACAGAAAACTCCCATAGGTCAAAGTGGAGGGATGAGAAGGACGTCATGTCCCTCTTTTTCATTGGACTCCTGGAAGAAAGAGAACGCGGGGGCAGAGTCAGTCAAAGAAGTTGGAGGAAACGAAATGAGAGGCACGGACAAAAGGATTGGCAGAGGATTTTCCAGCGTTCTTGATGAGCACACGCTCAGTGGGTAGTTGTGTGATCACGCTGAGAGACGATCTCATCCAGATCAATAGTAAGGCCACATTGAGGCCATAGAAGCCAGCTGGTCAGTTTTGTGATGAAGAAGGAAGCCGGCTGAAACACCAGCGCATCTCGGTGTTCACACGAAGCAACGCCCTGCCAAATGAGGGATTATTGTACGTGTTTTTCCATTTCTATATTAAATGTAGACATCCTGCTGTTTGCAACAGAAGGAGACAACGGCATCTTTATCCCTTGGGATGGTCAACTGTCATACACATCGTCGGATCAAGAGGCTTATGGCACAACAGCGTGTCTTCCTTGCCCTCATAGGTACCAGCCATGCGCCTCTTTGAGGAGAAACGATGCGAGTTTGGGATTTACCGTCTTTTTTCTAAAAGGCATGGTTAAGATGAGTGCAAAGCGCGCATAAGCTGAGGCGGGCTCGCCTGCTATTCGTGCCCACGCGGGCTGATGGGCAGTGGAACTCGAACCTGTCTCATAGATTTCATGTAACTATTACGTGAATCGTACTAAGATCCACTGTCCTGAGGCCTTTTTATGCATTAACAAAAGTGAGTGTTTACCAACGTTGTGGCCTTATATTGCCCACAGGTCTGATAGGCCTTTAGACTCCATCCATCCATCCATCCATCTGCTATTCGTGCGTGCATTTCTCACCTCACCTCACTCACCTCATTTCATCTCATCTTTCCTGAAGTATTGACGACCGTTGGAGCACTATAGATCTGGCTACCAGTTCTCTCCACCCTTCCCGCTTATCTGTTCTTCTGACTGTCTCACTCAGCATCAAGCCTGTCTACTCTGGGATGTTGTCCTCCCATCTCTTTTTCTGCTTTGTTCTCTTTCTGCTTCCCTGTACTGTTCCCTGTAGGATTGTTTTGGCTAGTCCTGCAGATTGTAAGACATGGCTATAACACCTCAGGTTTCTTCTCTTTATAGTGGTCAGGAGATCTTTGGAAGGCCCAATAGCTTGCTGCAGTGCGGACTATGTAGGAGATGTTAAGGATTTTTTTTTTGGAGCACGCAACGTTTTATTCAAAATAGCACCAAAACGCGTACAATAAAAGGTTTGAGCAGCAGTCGAAAGGCGAAAGGGACGCTAGAAAGAGTTCTAACACCGAAACGCGTACAATCAAAGTTTGAGCGGCAGTCGAAACGCGTACAATCGAAAATTTGAGCATCAGTCGAATGGCGTAAGGAACGCTAGAATGGGTTCTGTCAAAGAGTTCTGGGATCACAGGGCAGCCGTCGTGTTGCAGATGACCGAATAAATAAACACGAACAGTGTGGAGCAGTTACACTGTGAAAAGTGCGGTCTGGCCCTAGGCCTGTGGAACCCGCAGTCTCTCTCCGCAGTCATCTCGTGATCTGGATGAGGCAAGGACACAGAAGGCAATGCCTCGGAGGATAGCCATCCCGATTCGTTGTTTGAGCCACATGGTCTCCCGTGGCTCGCCCGTCTCCCCCTTCAGTCTTCGTCCAATTTCCTCGATGGTCTTGAGTGTTGAAGGTACGAAGACTCCGGTGGTCTCGAAGGCGAGGGGCTCAAAGCGGTGTCGTTCGGTCAGGATGTGGTATTTTGTCCTCTTCGCCCCTTCCGCTGCCTCTGATGCAGATGACGGTCAGGGCGCTGGAAATGATGTTACTGTGGGCGAAAGAATCCACGCACGTCACATCCCAGACCAAGCTTCGGCCGTTTGAGAAGGGGAAGATGGTCATCCCATCAGGACGCTTGCCGTCGCCTCTGTCGAGCCCGGTTGGTTCCAGGACAGATGGTATTCCAGTGCTCTGGAGGGCACGTCTCACCACGTCGTTCAAAGCAGAGTGGCGTGGGAAACGGCCGGCGCTTAGCCGACAGGAGAGGGCGTGATGTCCAAGGGCGTCCATAGGATTTTCAGGTAGCATCTCATTTCTGTAGCCTGTATCCTCTTTTTAAAATCTGCTGTCAGGGTCCATGGCTCTCAGGCATGTAGAAATATGTCGATGACTACAGAGCGCATCAGTCAGATCTTTGGCCTGAGTGTGATGTTTGTGTCGTTCCAGATGGGCCTCAATTTTGTCAGCGCTGCTTGTGTCTGCGTTATCCTGGAGAGAGCTTCTGGCTTTGATCCTTCATCAGATATGACTGTCCCAATACTCAAAGTCCTGACGGTCTCCAGTTTCTTGCCTTTGACCAAAAAACTCCTAAAACGATCGATCGGAGAATTGAGAAATGTAATTTTCAAATTTGGCGGAAAAAATGACGACTCGAATACACTAAAGCTGTTCTGTAGGCGCGTGTGACGTAGCTTCTCTGCGGCGGGGGATTACTGTATGTATCGAGACGGGGATAACGGTGTGGCGATATTGCTGATGAAGACAGCGGTAGTGAAGATTTTAGTGGTTATGTGGTAATGGTGGTGATTGTGGTTGCGATGGTGATGTATGCGGTGCCGGTGGTGGTGGTAGTAATTTGTAGTGGTGGCGATGGTTTGTGTTGATGGTGTAGTGGTAGTGGCGATGGTTTGTGTTGATGGTGTAGTGGTGGTGATGGTTTGTGTTGATGGTGTAGTGGTGGTGATGGTTTGTGTTGATGGTGTAGTGGTGGTGATGGTTTGTGTTGATGGTGTAGTGGTGGTGGCGATGGTGATGTCGGAGGTTGTTGTTGTGGTGGTGATGGTGGTGCTTGTGGTGCTGGAAGGGGGGTGGGTTGGTGGTGACGATGAAGACTACTACTACTACGACGACGACGACGAAGATGACGACGATGTTATTGTTGTTGTTGCTGATGATGATGACGATGTTATTGTTGTTGTTGATGATGATGACGACGATGCTATTGTTGTTGTTGTTGTTGTTGATGATGATGACGACGATGTTATTGTTGTTGATGTTGATGATGACGACGATGTTATTGTTGTTGTTGTTGATGTTGATGATGACGACGATGCTATTGTTGTTGTTGTTGCTGTTGTTGATGACGATGACAATGACGATGACGATGACGATGACGGCGACGGCGACGGCGACGACGACGACGACGACGATGA
>JAWQFJ010033085.1:22500-27500 GCA_034096865.1 Theodoxus fluviatilis
GTTCCTGCAAGAATACATACACGATCCTTTCCTTAGAAGTTGCTCAGTTTTCCTGCAAGAATACATACACGATCCTTTCCTTAGAAGTTGCTCAGTTTTCCTGCAAGAATACATACACGATCCTTTCCTTAGAAGTTGCTCAGTTTTCCTGCAAGAATACATACACGATCCTTTCCTTAGAAGTTGCTCAGTGTTCCTGCAAGAATACATACACGATCCTTTCCTTAGAAGTTGCTCAGTTTCCCTGCAAGAATACATACACGATCCTTTCCTTAGAAGTTGCTCAGTTTCCCTGCAAGAATACATACACGATCCTTTCCTCAGAAGTTGCTCAGTTTTCCTGCAAGAATACACACACGATCCTTTCCTTAGAAGTTGCTCAGTTTCCCTTCAAGAATACACACACGATCCTTTCTTCAGATGCTTCAGAGAGTTTGGCCAACGCTCTCGCTGTCCACGGATTCCATTCGAGGTCGCCTCTGTCCAGACCGGATATGCAATTCGATTGGCAATTTGCTCTCGCTCTCTACACAGACGCTGACACCTTCGGGCAAGGAACGGAAACAATTCTCCATCCACCCGCAGGGCGCTCTCCTCCATGCTCACGCCCCTCCCTCTACCCTTGCCTCTCCCTACAGCAGCCCCCCTCCTGCCCCAATCGACCTACCGCAGTATGTGTCCACTTCCCGCCCAGTCTGCAGGGCAGGAAACGCCAATTATAGGTGACAGATCGAGTGCGATTCTCACGCATCCGGATGCAAAGGTGTCACCCCGGGCCGACGCAGCAAGCAATGGAGTCGGACAGATGGGTCCAATGCCGAGCCTCCTTTGCAGTGAAATGGAGCGGGGTGCAATCGTGATGTCCCCCAGCCACCAGAGGTCACGATGACCTTTAGTACAGTGATCGTCGTAGAGACGATTGTAATTTTGCACAAGAAGCAACCTTTTAAGCATTTACTTTATATATATATTAAAAAAGCGTATGCACTAGTCAAAACAAGACTGGTAAATCATGCATGCAGTTGTTAACATTTGTATTGCTTTCATAAGGATACAGATAACACCAAGCACGGTCATCGGTTACAAAAATTGCAGATTGCAGACAAGTTCCAGGAAACTATCATGTCGCTTTCGAACGTTAACAATAGAAAACGGCTCCACTTCTGGCGTATTGACGTCACGATGTATATCTTAGAACTCATTCATCTTGTGAATTCTGCGTACGGTAATACGAAACTAACGGCCAACGCGTCGACATGCGAGCAACCGCGGTAGATTATCGCGGCGACTAGAAGTAGGCGTTACGGATACAGTCAATGCATCAGAGAGGATTTGATATGTTGACAGACACATTGGATCCCCCATGGTGACTAATGGAAGACACATCATGACTCCAGTTTGAAGGGATGAGAAGTTCCTGTAAACACTTTTTGTCTTATTGCTTTGACCCGTCGTAGTCGTTGAACCAAAGCTAACGACGCGGGGTTGCAGCCAGTATAACATCCCACATTGTCAAGATATTTAAATGAACCCAGATATTTCCCGTCCCAGGGATAGAACCACGGTACTGCGCCTCGCACATCGTCCAATCCCAAAGCATGATCGCCAAAGCAAAACGACAAAATGTATTTACAGGAACTTCCCATCCCTTCAAACCTGTTTATGATATATATACCAGTTCCTGCCAGCCCACCCCCAGTGCTCTCCCTTCTTGCATGAGTACACGGTCAGCCCCTCAGCTTCTTCTCGCTTGTTGAAAACATCCCTGCGTTCCGTTCCACTCTGCTTCATCTCTGCTACGATGTAGCAGCCTCAAGAGTTTTGATTGGTTGGTTTTATTTAATAACTTTAAAAGCACATTATCATTATAAGTATAGGACTTTGGAGGCCCTCTTTGAATACACGAATCCCCAATATTATTTCACACTCAAATGTATCCATCCCTCTTGATCGAAGAAACGACTTAATAAAAGCACTAGGGTCGAAAATCCTTCATACACAATCTTTGGTGACGTTTTACCCGGTGGCAACAAAGAAACTACAGAACCCGTAGCCGCATTTGATTGGTTCATACTAAACAGAACTAATTGGAAGTCACTCCACGGACTTGCACGGTAAACATACTTCGAACCATGGAGTTTACATACCATTGAAGTGGCAAACGTGCCGATTGCTTTCAAATTTCGAAGAAATGAATGTTTTCGTGCTCTCGTCACCGTGGCAGAGTGGATTGTATGTCTTGGTTTGATATATGTAGTAAACGTCGGCATTTATACCCATGTGTGTAACGAATTAGCAGACGACACACATTTTGGGATTCCCTTGACCGTCCTCTTTGACTGGTTATCTCCCTTTTGTTATTGATGGATTTTCGACCCTAATGCTTTAATGAAGTTGTCTATTTGATCAAGAGGGATATAATTGAATATGAAATCAATTTGGGGATTCATGTATCCAAAGAAGGCCTCCAAAACCATATAATTTTAATGGTAGTGCTTTTTAAGTAATTAGAGAAACCGGCCAATCGAAACTCCTGGGGTGTAATTCATGAACTTGGACTTTCAGCGTGGTCTAAGACTAGTCTAGGACCACTGTCGTTGTCTACAATTCATGAACTTGGACTGTCGTAGTCTACAATTCATGAACGTGGACTTTGTTCAGTCGGCAGACTGAACTGCGGACTACGGTGGTCCAAGGATTTGTTGGACTACACACCAAAGTCCAAGACCAGCGCGAAATTAAATGGCCGACCTGTTCACGGTTCGCAAATAATAAGCTGTATTTTGGGACACTGGAAACCCATCCAAAGAAAGTATAAGCCATGAACAGCATTAAATTATGAAAGCTGTATGTTGATTGCATCAATAGGTCGTGAAAACGCTTACATTTTACAGTTGGAAATGCAGGTCGCCGAGCTTCGCGCACTGCTATTTATAGCTGAAGCGCGGACCGCTGCGACACCAGTAAACAGTGTTGTCCTCGAACCTGCTGCCTGCTGCTGTTGACATTGGGTACAATGCTAGTGTTGTCTGATGCTATGAAAACGATACATTAAAATTGCATCTGTGTTATGAAAACACTGCTCAGATTAAATTGCTTTATTTTTGGTAACTGAGAAAATGTGTGACGATCGCCAGGGTTTCACGAGTTTGGTGGGGAAAGTGAGTTGAGGCTGATCGAGTGTGTGTGCGTGTGCGTGTGTGTGTCAGTATCACTGTGTGTGTATATTTATCCTCATCAAGACAGATTATTGTTCCACCCCTTCCTTACTGAATTCCAATGGTTCTCACTTGGAAATCCTGCCATATTGTAAAACTTGATCTTCTGCTCGTTTGCCTCTTGCTGATGAACTTAATAAACGGTGACACACACACACACACACACACTCGAGCCAGCCTCACTCAGCTCGCACTTCATTTGTCACCTCCTCGATCCCACGCTGTCCGTCTTCTTTTGTTTGCTTGGGCTGTGTGTATGCTGCTTTTAATGTATCCGTATCTTGCTGACACCGCTTTTATGATAGCTATCCGATTCCCGCTCCGTGAAATCGGGGCTTATCTTCGAGGTTTTGCTACCGATCGTGACTGACATTTTTGACGGGAAGTTTGAAGCGGTACGCTGAGGCTGAAGTGTGTGTGTGTGTGTGTGTGTGTGTGTGTGTGTGTGTGTGTGTGTGTGTGTGTGTGTGTGTGTCATTGTGTGTGTATATTTATCCTCATCAAGACAGATTATTGTTCCATCCCTTCCTTACTGAATTTCAATGGCTCTCACTTGGAAATCTTGCCATATTGTCAAACTTGATCTTCTGCTCGTTTGCCTCTTGCTGATGAACTTAATAAACGGTCACACACACACACACACACACACACACACACACACACACACACACACACACACACACACACACACACACACACACACACTCGAGCAAGTATCAGCTTGCATGCGCACTTCATTTGTCACCGCCCTCCCACGCTGTCCGTCTTCTTTTGATTGCTTGGGCTGTGTGTATGCTGCTGTTAATGTATCCGTATCTTGCTGACACCGCTTTTATGATAGCTACCGATTCTCGCTCCGTGAAATCGGGGCTTTTCTTCGAGGTTTTGCTACCGATCGTGGCCGTCATTTTTGACGGGAAGTTTAAAGCGGTACGCTATGCGCTTGCGCACTGGGCGGAATCCCCGGGAAATCCACATCATTCTAAAAATAATCCATGGACTAGGTCAATCAGTCCCAGCCTTTCAAGTCAACACCCAGTCTGGGTTCGTGAATCATAGACTCGCTGAGTCCAGGACTAGTCCCAGGCTACGCGGTGGTCTAGGACTAGTCCTGGACTCACAAGTCCAAGACCAGTGCTCGCGAAAGTCCAAGTTCATGAATTACACCCCTGAGCCTGCCACATCGTAGCAGAGATGAAGCAGAGTGCAACTGAACGCAGGGCATGACTTTTGACAGGCGGAGATGGGCGAGCATTCTTTGGGGTTGGACGATGTGCGAGGCGCAGTGCCGTGGTATCCCTGAGACGGGAAACATATGGGTTTATTGAAACAGCATGAATCCAACTATCTTCATGTAAAACTCATTCAGCTACAAGAGGGCATGCTGGGGGCAGAGAATTTGAAACAAGACATTCGTTACTTTCCAGAAGTTGAATTGCGATTTTCAAAGGTAGGATTGAGTACGTGAGTTGGGGTGGAATTTAGTGCGTGTCTTGGGGTGGAGTTGAGTACGTGATTTGGGGTGGAGTTGAGTACGTGACTTGGGGTGGAGTTGAGTACGTGACTTGGGGTGGAGTTTAGTGCGTGTCTTGGGGTGGAGTTGAGTACGTGTCTTGGGGTGGAGTTGAGTACGTGTCTTGGGGTGGAGTTTAGTGCGTGTCTTGGGGTGGAGTTGAGTACGTGTCTTCGGGTGGAGTTGAGTACGTGTCTTGGGGTGGAGTTTAGTGCGTGTCTTGGGGTGGAGTTGAGTACGTGTCTTGGGGTGGAGTTGAGTACGTGTCT
>JAWQFJ010033086.1:0-25000 GCA_034096865.1 Theodoxus fluviatilis
TCTTGGGGTTGACACTGAATTTAAATAACTTTAGACCTCCACGGTGAGTAGCCCCGACAGATGCTGCCATGAGTTTTACCATTCCATACATAGCCAGGCCACCGTGTCCCTCCGCAAATCAAAAGTCGCTGTCATCTGCAAACGAAGCCCATCCCCTAGCTGAGTGGACGGCCAGTGCTATACGTCTGCGTGGCGCATCTGCTTGCTTCCAAGACAATACGTTCGGTGTGATGAACTAAAAAGAAGTTAAAAATGGAGAGGCTCTCCCAGTAGGACTGCCTGAGGCTGCTGTGGTAAAGAGTGGCAGCTCAGGACTCGAGCAATTCTACTCATTCAGTGCATGCTCGAAAGTGGCACCCGAGAGAAGACGAGGGGTAACAGACAGGGAGTGCCGTTTGTGCTCGATCAACACCCCTAACAACACCGGCCTCTGACCGCCATGAGTGGTTTGAAACAGTTTCTGCCGGGCTCCGATCTCTCCACGACTAGCACATACGTTCCGGATGAACAAAGACGGAGGCAGACTCCATAAATCCCGGCCTTAGTATGCGTGGGGAGAAATGGCTAAACCTGTTTCGAATTTAAAGGAAAACTGCTGACTGCCGCTGTTTTTTTCCCGACCACTTGCCCACCTCCCGATCGGTACTGGGAGTTTTTTGGCTTCAGGAGACCAACATCTGGGTGTCACCCTTTGCCCCAAATGTAGTACTCGTGTCAGAGATACCTGCAGGACACTACCACCTTCCGCAGCGTCATTACTGGCCAGTCTTTCCACATCAGAGACTGCTTGTCGTGCACGTCAACCAACGTCATCTATCTCATTGACTGTGAACAGTGTCACGACAGGCAGTATGTGGGTGAGACTGGCCAGACCATACGTAGAAGGTTTTACGGTCACACGTACGACATCCGCAATAACTTAGACACCCTAGTGGCTAAGCACTTCAGGTCCCCTGGGCACTGCCTCTCCCACATGAGAGTGACCATATCATTGAGCAAATACACGTGGACGATGCCAACATCAGAAAGCGGAGAGAGAAGTTCTGGCGCTTCAAGCTACGAACCAACTACCCTGAAGGACTGAATGTGTTTGACTGAGAGAGAGAGAGATGGATGGAACTATGAACACTTAAAGAGAGAGAGAGAGTTGGAGGTAGAGAGAGAGGGGGAGAGAGAGAGAGAGAGAGAGAGAGAGAGAGAGAGAGAGAGAGAGAGAGAGAGAGAGAGAGAGAGAGAGAGACGAGAGACAGAGAGACAGAGAGACAGAGAGAGAGAGAGAGAGGGAGACAGAGAGAGAGAGAGAGAGAGACAGAGAGAGAGAGAGACAGAGAGATAGAGAGAGAGAACACTCTGGACACTGGATGCTGAGAGAGCTCGGACTCCGAGAACTCGGGCTAGAACATTTTTTGGGGGATGAGGGTGGTGGAGAGAGAGGGAGGGAGGGAGGGAGAGAGAGAGAGGAGAGAGAGAGAGAGAGAGAGAGAGAGAGAGAGAGAGAGAGAGAGAGAGAGAGAGAGAGAGAGAGAGGGAGAGAGAGAGGGAGAGAGAGGAGGGGTAGAGCTCTGGAGTGCCTACGTCATGTCGTTCTGAAGTTTTTTACGTCACGTGTTGCATCATTTATGTGTTTCTGTATTAACTGAAGAAGGGCGTATGCCCGAAAGCCTTTTGATTTTGGTGTTTGTCGTGTGTTTTTTTCTTATTAATATATATATATTATGTGTGTGTGTGTATGTTTTATATATATGTTTTTTGTTTGTGATACTGATAGTACTTTAAAAAAAAAACCAAAACTAATACAACTGAAGTGTGCCTTGAACATTTTTTCTATTTGTAAAATTCATCTCTCACTGCATAGCATCATTGTAACAAACCATCGTCGTGTGTTGTTACAGTGGGGCTGATGAAGCCGCGTTTCTACTACCTTGGACCTTCAGATACCAGCACTCACGATGCTCCAAAACTTGATGGCCTGGTAAGGTCCTACTTGAGCTTGTATTTACATTCCAGTGACTTGAGAAATTGTTTAAAAAAAAAAGTAAAGTATTTTCTTTAGAGAGAATTTGATGCAGATGAAGTTAATCATGGAGCGTTTCACAGGCTATAGAAAAAAAGAAGAAAGACCATCACTGTTCAGTGTGTAAAAGAAATGAAAAAAGAGAAGAAAAACAGACACAGCAAATTTGCTTGTTTTGACAACTGCACATCTTGTGGCAAGTTCTTCATTCCTGCCTTGTGTGGTCTAGTGGATATGTGCTGCCCACCTGTCTGTGGACATTGTTGCTTTCATTACTACTGCGGCCATCCCCTTTCCCTGCAGGCCACCAACGTCGTCATGTCCAGTGGAGAGTTCTTCTCCTACAGCCAGCTCTACAACGCCTGCATCACGCTTCTCATGGCTGGCTCTCGATGCGACAAGGCCAAGGAGAAACTCACCCTGCTGGTAGGCTTTTTCAATGTTCGTGTCTGCCTCGATTCAATCATCCCCTGTGGGTTGGGGGTCAGAATACACCCACCGCGTCTCCCTACTCGATTTGGAAGAGGTGAATAACTCGGGAAATCGTGACCTTGATACGTGCTTAGTCTGAACCATTCTAGTGATGTTTGTGCTCAATGGCCTTACATAGCCTGCCAAGGCTGATAGGCTGTAAAACTCCATTCATCCATCTTGTTTCAATCTGCATTAGTCATTCCATAGATTTGATGACTCCCCACTGCATTATGCGTGTGTTGCTTGCTGGGTATTTATTCCCTGTCCAGTTCCTGTGCAGGTGGAAATGGTCATGGTGCATTGCAGTGTCACAGTTGGTGTAGGTGGTATGGCTCATGCTACCAACCGGACAGTGAAAAAAAAAGAGGGAAATTCCTTCCTTGGTCACAAATCACATTTAAAGACAAACACGCCTCAAACAGAATTTTACACCAAAACAACTGACTCGTTGCAGATATACACCTTTCAAACCCCAACTGTCTCTCAGATAAAAAAAGAAGAAAATGAGCAGAATAAACAAATACAATTACTACGAATATTAACTTTTAAAAACCTGCACAGCGGGCTTAACATTTACAGTTCTTAGTATTTGTCATTTCTTCCAGTCAATATCCTCATCTCCTCCTATATAAAGTTCTGTGTGCCACACTGGACAATTAACAAGCAAACCACGTGCAGAAACGCCTCAAACATGCCGAGTCAGCAAGTGCTGACACAGCACTACGCTTAAAGCCACATCATGCCGAACTTTAAAAAGAAACCGGAAGTGGATTTAAAGTAACACAACATGAGTCGCAGATTTTCTCTTTAATTTTTTTCAAAAAATTAAAAATAATAAACTGAGTCGTGACATGCAGAATGGACTTGACATTTTTTCTATGCAGGAGTGATGTAGTTCATTCATGGAGATTCTGTGGCGTGCAAAGGAAGATCATATGTTGATGCGAAGAGGATGCCTCTTCTGCCCATGCTGCTATGTGAATTAGTGCGCGTTCAGTTTCAGTTTTAGCTTGTATCCTGTGCGTCGCTGATGGAAGCCCATGTGTACTACAGGACTTACTTGCTTTGACTAGAAACAGTCTCTTGGTTGTTCAATCTCTCTGGGATCTCTGTGCTAAACTATTGAGTTTTCCTTTGTCTTTGACTGCAGGAATCCTCGGCCATGCACTACCACTTCCTGATCATGTGGCGCCTGCTGGCCTGCCTGCCGCCCTCGGTGGCCCACGTGCAGATGCTGGAGAGGCGCGAGGTCACTCTGACCAACAGCCTGGTTCTCCACACTCTTCGATGGGCACCAAGACTCGGTGTCAAACCCTTCACGGCCTGGGTCAAGGTTGGTCTGCTGATGAAGTGTGACTCTTGGATGGATGGAAGGAAGGAGTCTGTTGTGATTAGGATGCCCTGCATTGAAGCAGTGAATGCTTCAGACAGTGTTGGCTGTCTTCTACCAATCCTGTTGTGAAATGCCAAGAAAGATTAAATCTCTATTTGTTTCTCCCACCTCCACCACCCCCACTTTCCTTTCTCTATCTTTTTTTGTGTTTTTCTCCCTTCGCATTCACACACACATGCATGCACACACACACTTACACACACGCAAGCGCGTGTGCGCACACACACACACACCTACACACACACACACACACACACATGTACACACATATTCACACGCACATTCACACACGCACATACACACGCGTACACACACACATACAAACACACACACACACACATACACACACATACACACACACACCACACACCACACACACCACACACATACACACACACATACACACAAACACAAACCACACACATATACACACACATACACACACACAGCCACACACACAATATCATTTTCTTTCTCTAGGCTTCGAGTGATGTGTAGACTCATGATCTGTGTGAATTGCGAATGCCAACATCCCTTGATGACACAGTGGTTTTTCAGAGAGGAAACTTTTTGTGGGTCTCCTGTCTTTGCATCATTTTGTTTCAGATTAATTTGTTTGTTGATTGTCATATGTCTTTGAATGAGTGTTTATGACAGTGATGGGCATGAGAATGAATGTTCTTGTGACATGAATGAGTGCTCATATGACAATGATAAACATTTGAATGAGTGTTCATATGACAATGATGGACATTTGAGTGAGTGTTCATGTGACAGTGATGGACATTTGAATGAGTGTCTATGTGACAGTGATGGACACAAATGAGTGTCTATGTGACAGTGATGGACATGAATGCGTGTCTATGTGACAGTGATGGACACAACTGAGTGTCTATGTGACAGTGATGGACACAAATGATTGTCTATGTGACAGTGATGGACACAAATGAGTGTCTATTTGACAGTGATGGGCACAAATGAGTGTCTATGTGACAGTGATGGACACAGAGTGTCTATGTGACAGTGATGGGCACAAATGAGTGTCTATGTGACAGTGATGGACACAAATGAGTGTCTATGTGACAGTGATGGACATGAATGAGTGTCTATGTGACAGTGATGGGCACAGATGAGTGTCTATGTGACAGTGATGGACACGAATGGCTTTGTTGCAGGAGTTCCTGGGGAAGCAGGGGCAGACAACCCAGCAAGCAGAGGCTCTGGTCACATCCGCCAGCAAGGTCTGCAACACCACCGAGTTTGATGTGCAGATCGCCATGCAGTTCATCAGGAACCAGGTGGGTACTCATGTGTCCATGTGTCTGTGTGTGTGTGTTCCCCTGTGTGTGTCTGTGTGTGTGTGTTCCCCTGTGTGTGTCTGTGTGTGTGTGTGTTCCCCTGTGTGTGTCTGTGTGTGTGTGTTCCCCTGTGTGTGTGTGTTCCCCTGTGTGTGTCTGTGTGTGTGTGTTCCCCTGTGTGTGTCTGTCTGTGTGTGTTCCCCTGTGTGTGTCTGTGTGTGTGTGTTCCCCTGTGTGTGTGTGTGTGTGTTTCCCTGTGTGTGTCTGTGTGTGTGTGTTCCCCTGTGTCTGTGTGTGTGTGTGTTCCCCTGTGTGTGTGTGTGTGTGTGTGTTCCCCTGTGTGTGTGTGTGTGTGTGTGTGTGTGTGTGTGTTCCCCTGTGTGTGTGTGTGTGTGTGTGTGTTCCCCTGAGTGTGTGTGTGTGTGTGTGTGTGTTCTCCCCTGTGTGTGTGTGTGTGTGTGTGTGTGTGTGTCCCCCTGTGTGTGTGTGTGTTCCCCTGTGTGTGTGTGTTCCCCTGTGTGTGTGTGTGTGTGTGTGTGTGTGTATGTGTGTGTTCCTCTGTGTGTGTGTGTGTGCGTGCATGCATGCACGTGCATTGCGTGTGTGTGTGTTTGTGTGTGTGTGTGTATGCACATCGTGTGTGTGTGTGTGTGTGTGTGCGTGCGTTTATGCATGCATGTGTGTTGTGTGTGCGTGCGTGTGTGTGTATGTGTGTTTACTAATGAGCATATGAGTGGGTGCTTTGTAGTTTCATCAGCTGCCACATGTGTTATTTGTCTCCCAGCAGCCCAGTGTTGTCTCCAGTGTAGGACCTTCCCTCTCATGCTCCCTTTTCACTCCTTTGTCCCTGCAGATTGCGGACCTGCCCATGGTGGGGCCGCACGAGATCCTGGCGTCCACCAAGCTGCCAGGCCTCTCCTCCATCCTGATGCTGGATGCCGTCGTAGCCAAGGTGTTCGTTGCCCTCAACACCATCTTCTCCAAGCTGTCAACGGTCAGTACCAGTGGCCCCAACTCAGCATGTCTCTCTCTTCCCTGTGGAGATAGACCCTTTGCACAGAGTTGTAGTGATATAGAAAGGGAGGGATCATATTCATGGAAACAATGATACCAGGGTGGTGGTGATGATTTTGGTGGTAGAAATGATTATTGTGGTGGTGACTAGCAGAAGTGCTTGATCTTCAACTCACTTGCTTCAACACAAAGCTGGGCTAGTGAGGCACTGCCCTGGGCTATTAATAGTTCTCCCATCTCCACTTTGGGACTGGCATGACATGCGCAGAGCCTGCCGGCGCCAACTTTCTCATGGGTACTTCGTGTCCAGCCAAATGGTGCACCATCATAACATTTCTCCAAATTTTTTTTTCCAACATTTATTAACCCATTACGACCTACAGTGCGTGATGAAAAAGCCTCCCTAAAACCTGAGGGTTTTTCCGGGGGAAAAAAAAGAAGTCGACATCCTTTATTCAAAAAATTATTTCTTCTCTTCTACACACTTCCTAGAAACAAGATCTAAAAACTGTTAGAAAGGTAAATAAATAATCTACTCCACTACATCATGACTGCAGCTCCTAGAGTACAAAATTTTCCTGTAAAAATTTGGAAAGATGACAAAAATGAAAAATTTTCAAGAACACATAATTTTTTGGCTCCAAAATACACTTCAACTCAACTTGTTCTCATTGAAACAGTAAAAACTTTACATAGTCTTGAAGCTGATTCATTTTTACATTTGCAATTAAAATTTCAAAAGAATCAGAGCAGTTGGCAAAATATTATGACAGATAATGTACACATGTAAAATCTAAGAAATTTGTCCTTTTGGTATTTGAAAGATATTGCCAACAAAAAAGTATATAACTCAACTTATATTCAACAAATCGACAAGATTCAAACACTGTTTGAAAGCTTAAAGTATGCAAAATATCAGGGTACCTATAAGTTCAAAATCGAGTAATTACAAGCGGAGAAACAATCGTTTTTGTTGAGAGATCTGATCTCGCGCAACATGGCTGATGACCCTGCAGCGATCAGTGAAGGGAGTTATATCGAAGCTGATTCAGATGAGGAGGTCGAAACACTTTCGGGAGACTACTGTAGCGATCGTTTGGGTGCAGAACAGTCGCAGGAGTGGTTTGAGTTCTGGAGGAGGAGGATGTCAAAGAGGAGTTCGAAGGATTCCAGGGAGAGTGGAAGTATGAGAACTTTAGACCATGCCTCCGCAATGATTTTCATCGAAAGGCTGCTTTCGACGCGACGAAAATCATGGCGGAGGCATGGTCTAAAGTTCTCAAACTTCCACTCTCCCTGGAATCCTCCTCTTAGACATCCTCCTCCTCCAGAAACTCAAACCACTCCTGCGACTGTTCTGCACCCAAACGATCGCTACAGTAGTCTCCCGATATCGCTCCCGTCACGGATCGCTGCAAGATCGTCCGCTATGTTGCGCGAGATCAGAACTCTCCACAAAAACGATCGTTTCTCCGCTTGTAATCACTCGATTTTCACTCCGTAAACTTGGGAAGGAAGTGTGTTTATTTGGCTACCCAGAATGCTTAGTATCTGCCACGTCATATCCGTGACTAATTGTAGGAAATGCGATGGAAGTATGCTCCACCAAATTTAATACCGATGTTCGACCAACAACTCGATTTCTTTTTTCAAAACTCAAGTGAAAAAAAATCTAATCTCAGCTCCTACTTGCTCGATTTTTGATCTGTAAGTGCTGAAAGAAAGCGGATACACTAAGCTTTCCAGCATGCCTAGCGTCTGTCATGTGATATCAAAGACTATTTTTAGAACAGCGATCGGAGTGGAGTACTATCAAATGCCACGCGGGTTTTCGGCGACAAATACACTTTTGTTCAAAACCTAACGGAAAAAAATTTCTTTTTCCACTCCTACTAGCTCGATTTTCAATCTGTAAACGCTGAATGGAGGCATTTTGACTCTTCTATCAGCATGTCCAGCAGTAATCATGTGATATCAATAGCTATTTTAGTTTATGCGATGGAGGCACAACCACCGTCAAATGCGACGTGCGCGTCACATCTGGTCTGAAAGGGAGATGTAACGTGCGCGTCGCATCCGGTCGGAAAGGGTTAAGATAGCCTGAAACCATTCCTGAAACACACTGATGCCAAATCTGTGCTCAAATTTCATGTAGTTTCACCCATTCCGGAGCCTTGTGCAAACTCACTCATTGACATATACTGCGTAGATGGAGGGCCCAGTGCTCATGGTGCTTGTGGTGGTGTTGGTAAAAGTGATGATAATGCAGGCTTCCATTAGTGTTGTGAGAGGATAGGGTAACTCCAGATAACGGCACTTTCTTGAAGTGGCTCAGGAAATCTTTTTGTGAGTGGCAGAATTTTTAGAATGGTTGCAATAGTTCTGATGCTAAAATAGTTGCATTGCGAAAAGGTTGTAGCTGTGGAAGTAGTGCCGATAGAACACCCAACTTCCCTGGAATTTGAGTACAGGCTGTTCTGCATTGAACATGCATGCAGAGGTTGTAAATCTTCGACTGCAGGAGTCAATGAAAGTGATGACAATGTAACCCAAGAAGGGAGTGGAGGTATATGGGGAATCCCATGTTCTGTCTGAGGCTCTTGAGAGTCTGATAATCCTAGTCACTTTGCCTTCTTGTGGCTGCTGTTCAAGCTCATTGCACGTTCATAGTAGAGAGGGGATTTGATCGTGTTAGATTTGGTTATGTTCATATTTTAATGGCTTTTGCCACAGAAAATGCTGATGTTTCATGTATCAGTCACACAAGACATGCATATCTTCCTGAATGCTTTACCCTTTTTTTTCTCTCTATTTCCTCTGTCTCTGGTAGTTTGAGATTGAGTTTGGGGATTTCACACCTCCAACCAACCGATGGAACCGCAGTCCGCAAAAACTGCCCCCAAGTCCCATGAAGCTCACACTCTTGGGGAAGAGGAAGAAGAAAGTTTCTCTCGGCAGACAGAATGCAGAGGAAATGCGAAGTGCCGTGGAGATGCCTGCCTCTACACACGCCTCTGGAGGGGAAGGGAATGACAAATTGAAGGCGAGAAGCCGAGGCTGCATGAATTTGCCTTTTCTCTCGGCAAGAGCAGTGGCTCTTCTGACCAGAATGTTTTGCTGTTTCCACCAGAAGAACAAGAACTAAAACAAGTTGACCTCTGCACCAAAAAAGTTTCTGTTGAAAAACAGAAGTTTTGGCTTTGAAAATGATTTATCTTCCTCACCCGTAACACCAAAAGGATTAGAACTAGGTTGCACTTACGGGACAGAGTCCTGCATTTGGCAAATATAAACTGTTTGTTTCATCAACAAGGTTCTTCAGCACCATCCTGATTGTTCGTAGCACTTGTAATTACGCAAGAGGTGCACTTAATAAAATTGTAACTGGAAGCTCTGCTTTGGGGACTTGGATGGAACACAAGTTTGCACATTGTGCAGTAGACTTCATTTTGCATCAGATTTGATACTCATGGGAACTCTTCAACACTGCACTCGCCTTCCATTACTGAATGTAGCATCGTTGTTGAAAAGTGTTTATCTACTAATCTTCTCATTGGCATGTTACCATGACAATTCCTAGGCCTGGCATTTTTAGAAAGCTTGTGACTGTAACTAGTGTAAGGGATATTTTGGATGTCTAGAAATGACCTGCAATGTAGATTGTTGATGCATACATGTAGATAGATTTGAGGAGGATAGACAAAGGCAGCTAAGGGCGTATTTGTTTGGCCCAAAATCTCGAGGGAATCGCACGGGCTAGTTGTTGCCTACGTTCCTCGCTCTTAAGGACGCAATCGCCGTGAAGGCGGGAGGCCGAGGGAGGTCCGGAGCTCCCTCAATTGGTGTGTTCTATTGATGTGATATCTGAATCATCAGTTATTTCGTCTATCGGCAACTTCTTCACCGACTCTGGCGCCAGGACACAGCCATGTTCTTCCACCTTGCGAGATGATTGGCCGTTTTTCTATCTGTAGGAGCGTCTCACTCGCCCTCGACTAGCCATTCAGGGAGAATCGCGAGATTTTGGGCCAAATGAACGCGCCCAAAGTTTATGATCACACATGGCTTGAGGTATTTAAAAATTATGCAATGTCTGTCATTTCCTGTGAGAGAAGCAGTCACTCTTCCCCTGCTCCAACAATGGTGTGTCTTTATGTTCCCAGTGAGTGCATGGTTGTGCCTTGGACTAAGGTAGATGTTGCCACAGTTTCTCAATATACCATATTGATAGTGCAGCACTTCGCATGTCCGTTATGAAGCAAATGCTTGATCTTGGTGGAGGTGAGAAAGATGGTGATGGGGAACCCTTTTTGCCTTGGGAGTGTGGGTAGTGAAAACATTGAATCCTTGAAGAAATCTGATCTCTTGGAAATGAGGAGTATCTTAGGAGTGCTCAACCACAAGGAGCTTCAGGTCAGAGCTTTTGTACAAGGCAGTGGATTAATCGTTACTGAGGATGTGCATGTGATTGATTATTAGTGACATGCATCCTGTGTGTGTGTGTGTGTGTGTGTGTGTGTGTGTGTGTGTGTGTGTATTTGTGCAGGCAGACAAGGCGATGGACTAAATGTTACTGAGGATGTGCATGTGATTGATTATTAGTGACATGCATTCAGTGTGTGAAGACCTGTTTGTAAGTGTGTGTGTATCTGTACAGGTGGAGGGGGAGGCGGACAAGGCAGTGGATCTGGCGCAGGACCTCATTCCGGCCACCTTCCACCTCATCGAGGCCTACAGCGTCTTTGTCAGGTGAGCCACGCCACATCTCTAGGACATATTGGAGTCGGCATCGTCTTGAATGCTGTTGTTGTCATGGAAGTCTATGCTCTGCATGTTTGGACATTTTATACGGCACTTGTATTCATGATGGGATGTGCTCTTTTTAATGCTTGATTTTTCCATGTCCTTTTTTTCCCAGTGGAGTAAACAAGATGAAGAAAATTTGTTCGGGATGAAAGATGTTGTTTTGATGATAACTAGAAATTATTTATTTTTATTAATTTAATTATTACATTTTTTTCTGGTTGAAAATAGAGCTTTTCTCATGTAGCTACTCAAAGTTTGGGTTGGATATTCAACCGTTTATTGGGTCACTCCTGTGCTTTAAAAAGGCACTGCTCTAACATGTGCAGAGATCTCTTGTTCCTGTCCATCCATTTTCCTGTCTCTGTGTTCATCCATTTGTCTCTGCACTCCTAAAGCCTTGCTCTTGTCCATCATTCTTCATCCTTTTTTTCTCATCTCCCCTTCAGATCCAGTGTGCTGGGAGACGTGGCCAAGACAGACGAGACAACGCTGACGCCCCAGAGGCTGCGTGCCTTCGCCACCGTGATGAGCATCGGGTCAGGCCAGTCCTCCCGCGCCTCGGCCCTGGGCTCCAGCCTGCTGTCCATGCTTCCCTCCAGCGTCCGCTCCGCCATTGACAAGTGGACCTCGGCCTCTGGAAATGAGTTCCCCAGCCTTGTTGCCTGGGTATGCTTTCCTAATGTTGCTTGGCTTTGTAGCGTTTTGTCCCGTACCACGCATGGCTGTCCCTTGCTGTCATTCCGTAGTCTGAGTTTTAGTGACCTTTGTCCCGTACCACGCATGGCTGTCCCTTGCTGTCATTCCATAGTCTGAGTTTTAGTGACCTTTGTCCCGTACCACACATGGCTGTCCCTTGCTGTCATTCCATAGTCTGAGTTTTAGTGACCTTTGTCCCGTACCACGCATGGCTGTCCCTTGCTGTCATTCCATAGTCTGAGTTTTAGTGACCTTTGTCCCGTACCACGCATGGCTCTCCCTTGCTGTCATTCCGTAGTCTGAGTTTTAGTGACCTTTGTCCCGTACCACGCATGGCTGTCCCTTGCTGTCATTCCGTAGTCTGAGTTTTAGTGACCTTTGTCCCGTACCACGCATGGCTGTCCCTTGCTGTCATTCCGTAGTCTGAGTTTTAGTGACCTTTGTCCCATACCACGCATGGCTGTCCCTTGCTGTCATTCCGTAGTCTGAGTTTTAGTGACCTTTGTCCCATACCACGCATGGCTGTCCCTTGCTGTCATTCCGTAGTCTGAGTTTTAGTGACCTTTGTCCCATACCACGCATGGCTGTCCCTTGCTGTCATTCCGTAGTCTGAGTTTTAGTGACCTTTGTCCCATACCACGCATGGCTGTCCCTTGCTGTCATTCCATAGTCTGAGTTTTAGTGACCTTTGTCCCATACCACGCATGGCTGTCCCTTGCTGTCATTCCATAGTCTGAGTTTTAGTGACCATGTGAGGAACAACAGGTAGCTCTGCAGTAAGATTGGCTTGTTCCTGCAACATTTAGAAGAATGGATTGAGTGGAGAAACATGAGAAGGAGTAGCTGGGGTCTAGCTTATAGCAAGGTGTAAATGGAAATGGTACTGAAGGGTGTTATAGCAACTATTTGAGTTTGTTCCAGTGTTGTGTGGGAATCTTTAAGTTTTAATTTTGTAATTCTGTTGGTGTGTCATGATGCCAAAGTTACATATGTTTTTGGACTTGCATGAATTGGAGTTGTGATAGTGGCCCCAGTTGAGCTAAGGGGATGGTGATGAGATATCTAGCTAGCAAACCAACCACTGTGATGGAACTGAAAAAGTTTGCTTGTGATCCTGTGCAAAATCTTCAATGCAGCGTATTGAAACTGGAGTAGGATAACACAGGTCTCACTACAATGTTATCTCAATAAGTATTGCTGTATTTGTCTTGGCATCTCATTTTTGCTGACTAAAAAAATGCAGAGATTATCGAATTCATGAAGCCCGGTTTGACAATCTGATTGCAGAAGAACGCCTTTGCCAATGACCTGATTCCCTGTGAGAGCTACATGGACGCCATCCACAGTGCCCACATGGTCAGCCTGTCAGGTGAGAGACCGTCTGTGTCCCACCTCCCTCTGTACACTGGCAGGTGTGTGGGTGCAGAGAGGCAGGCTGAGTAACCTCTGTACACTGGCAGGTGTGTGGGTGCAGAGAGGCAGGCTGAGTAACCTCTGTACACTGGCAGGTGTGTGGGTGCAGAGAGGCAGGCTGAGTAACCTCTGTACACTGGCAGGTGTGTGGGTGCAGAGAGGCAGGCTGAGTAACCTCTGTACACTGGCAGGTGTGTGGGTGCAGAGAGGCAGGCTGAGTAACCTCTGTACACTGGCAGGTGTGTGGGTGCAGAGAGGCAGGCTGAGTAACCTCTGTACACTGGCAGGTGTGTGGTACAGAGAGGCAGGCTGAGTAACCTCTGTACACTGGCAGGTGTGTGGGTGCAGAGAGGCAGGCTGAGTAACCTCTGTAGGGAGGGACAAGTGGGCAACTTTAGAAATGACCTACTTCACAGACACTGTTGTTTTGGATCCCACACCTTGTGCTTCACTTCGAGTTAACGGAGACAGCAGCCTGACTATCAGGCAGCATAGGCACAATGCAGGCCCCGCTCACAGTGCAGCTGGAAGTGGGAACAGAGGCAGACTGGCACAAGAGAAGAACTGCGATGCAGTGGAGTGTGACCCTGATGTGTCCAAGCCATCTTGGCTTCCCCACTTGATTTTCTGGAGAGTGCAGGAAGGGTGAAACTCATTTTGTGAACGAAGGGAACTTGATTACCTGTTCTTTGGCTGGCCTCTCTGTAAACTGGCAGATGTGTGGTTACACTGAGGCAGCCAGGTCCATTGAATTGTGTAGTGGTGTGGGAATGCCAAACTGGTATGATACTGAGAGACTGTAGGTTAACTTGTGAAGTCCCCGTTCTTTGGCACAGCTCATTTCATTTCCTGACCTGAGGCCAACCTATCACTTTCCGTTTTTTTTTAAGAATACAGTGAGATTCTACCAGTACTGGAGCAGGGCTGAAGCCAGACACCATGGGGGGGGGGGGGGGGGGGTGGGGGGGGGACAGAAGTTGAGAAATGCTGAAGTAAAAAGTCTTGCTGAAATGATGATGGAAAAATGATGATGGAAAGAGTAGCAACTCATCAAATAACAGACATAGTGGATGAGAGGAATCTCTGAATCATTTGCTGCTTGCAGTTTCAGCATTATCTCTGATTCATGAATTTATTTAAAAAAATTTAAAGCAAAATAAAATTTCTGAACCAGTAATACAGAATAAAGTCATGAAACTAAAAACGGTCATCATGATGTTTAGTGAATGGAGGATTATAATTATTTTGTGTTTAAAAATGTGGACATGTTCATTATCCACTAGAGCAAAGAGTACCTGAGCTGTGGGACATTTACGTTTACCTCATGCCTTTGTAGCATACTGATCACTCTCTCAAACAGGCAGTAATCACCAAGACGATATCTGGTTTATTGTACTTGAAGCATCCTGCAATTTCACTGACTTTCAATTGCAGGCCAGTCGCCCTTCAACATCAATGCCTCCATGCGTCACGTGCTGAGCTCCCTCATGCGATTCATCATTGACCTGCTGGGGTAAGCCGCTTTCCTGCTGTTTGCAGTGTCTCTCTGCCAAGTGCTTGGTTATTTTAATTTTAGAAAATCTGTTCATTCGTGTAAATATACATGAAAAAACTTGTTTGTGGACCCAGATGCCTGGTTTCCATGGAAACAGTGACCAGCTTGTTGCAGGGGATGTGCTGTGACTTCTGTAAAATGTTCTTGGAATCTTGGCTGTAGAGTTGTATTGCCGGGATAAAGGGGGAAGGATGGTGTCAGGAAAGGTTGCTGTTTGAGGAGTAAAAGGTGATTGACGGATTTTGCGTGCACATGGTGGATAAAGCAAATTCTGCTATAGCAGTTATAAAGATGTATTGTAATTGTAGGGGGAGGTTTAAAAAAATAGATTCTATTTTCAGAATCAATTACTCTTTTTTTCACAATGCAATCGGGGTCATTGGTTAACAATGATGGAACTTCATTATTTGTAGTTCTGTCACAAGGTGGGCTGTTACAAGCTGAACAGAAGCAGTTCTGATGTGAATATGCATTGTTTGTGACGATAATAATGCATATGCATTGTTTGTGATGATCATAATGCATATGCATTGTTGCAATCCCTCCTTGGCACCGCTGGAGATCTGATTCCTCTACCACGCTGCATGGCATTGCCTCAGTGCCATGTCTTTTGGCAGTGTCTGTCTTTCAGTCCTTCTCATGAGCACTTTGGCAACTGTGAGGAAGATTGCTGTCATGATGGTACACAAAGATGTGCTCATTGTAGGTGGGTGCCCAACAGCTCCTCCAGCCGAGAGTACGTGCGAGTCATGTTCCCCCTGCTGTACGACGTCAACATGCAGTACCTCTCAGAGCAGGTGAGCTCCTTCTGAGGGCTTTTGTAGTGCAGTTTCCCTGGCTTCCACATGTAGTACTCAGGTCCAGCAAGACAGCTAACTGACATGCACGTGTAGTACTCAGGTCTAACAAGACAACTAACTGGCCTCCACATGTAGTACTCAAGTCTAACAAGATGCCAAACTGACATGCACATGTAGTACTCAAGTCTAACACAGCTAACTGGCCTCCACATGTAGTACTCAAGTCTAACAAGACACCAAACTGACATGCACATGTAGTACTCAAGTCTTACAAGACACCAAACTGACATGCACATGTAGTACTCAAGTCTTACAAGACACCAAACTGACATGCACATGTAGTACTCAAGTCTAACAAGACACCAAACTGACATCCACATGTAGTACTCAAGTCTAACAAGACAGCTAACTGGCCTCCACATGTAGTACTCAAGTCTAACAAGACAGCTAACTGACATGCACATGTAGTACTCAAGTCTAGCAAGACACCAAACTGACATGCACATGTAGTACTCAAGTCTAACAAGACCCCAAACCGACATGCACATGTAGTACTCAAGTCTAACAAGACACCAAACTGACATGCACGTGTAGTACTCAAGTCTAACAAGACGGCTAACTGACATGCACGTGTAGTACTCAAATCTAACAAGACAGCTAACTGACATGCACATGTAGTACTCAAGTCTAACAAGACAACTAACTGACATGCACATGTAGTACTCAAGTCTAACAAGACAGCTAACTGACATGCACATGTAGTACTCAAGTCTAACAAGACAGCTAACTGACATGCACATGTAGTACTCAAGTCTAACAAGACAGCTAACTGACATGCTTATGTAGTGCTCAAGTCTAACAAGACAGCTAACTGACATCCACATGTAGTACTCAGGTCTAACAAGACAACTAACTGACATCCACATGTAGTACTCAAGTCTAACAAGACACCAAACTGACATGCACGTGTAGTACTCAAGTCTAACAAGACACCAAACTGACATGCACGTGTAGTACTCAAGTCTAACAAGACACCAAACTGATATGCACGTGTAGTACTCAAGTCTAACAAGACAGCTAACTGACATGCACGTGTAGTACTCAAGTCTAACAAGACACCAAACTGACATGCACGTGTAGTACTCAAGTCTTACAAGACAGCTAACTGACATGCACATGTAGTACTCAAGTCTAACAAGACAGCTAACTGACATGCACTAATTTGTCAAAGGTGTGGACTACTACTTTCACTCTCACTCAAATATGATGGAAAGCTAGTCTGTGTTTGATGTTTGTCTGCTGATGATGTTTGTGCCAGGAAAACGGCTGATTATATGGTTAAAATGTGATGTTTTGTGCGTGCGTGTGTGTGTGTGTATTTTTGTGTGTGTGCATGCATACATGTGTGTGTGTGTGTGCATGCATGTGTGTGTGTCTGTGTGTGTGTGTGTGTGTTTCACAGCTAAATCATTCTTAAGCTTTCTTATTGAGTGTAGGTTGTACATAGTGGAATCTGTCGGAGCCAAGGTAGTAATGGAAGCAATGCATTGTGTGGGTTTGCAGGTGACAAGCACGCTGGAGAACTTCCTGGGTTCATCTGATGGAGATCAGTTCCTGCAGAAGATGTATGAGCATCTGTACTCTGTCTGCCACGACCTCATCGTCAACTACTCCGACACTGAGAGGTAGGTCGTTGCTGTCCCTTGTAGGTAGACTTGTGCCTAGTTTTCTGCATAAAAACAGGATTGTCACTGATAGTTGTGTGTCTAGAAGGCATCTGAAAGCTATTTCCATGTTGAGGAAATAGATGCGTCTTGAAAAGTGAGTTGAAGTTGTTTTTTTCATTTGGCATTATATTTCACCAGCATAATATGAAATGTTAGCCATGAGGATAGTACTTTCTCATTGCATGTTTTTGTACCATTGGTTTTGTATTTCTTCAATCCCTATGGGCTGGTGGGTAAGAATGGACCCACCCTGTACCCCCTACAGGGTTAGTAGGAAGGCCAAGACTTACTTGTTCTTACCCTAACTAACTGTATTGGCCTTACATAGCCTACAGAGGCTTTTAGGCCATGAACATTTGTTAATTAACTAATTAATGCATTTGTTCTTTCATTTGTTCATTCGTTCATTCATTCATTCATCCATCCATCATTCATTCATCCATCCATCATCCATTCATCATCCACTTATTCATTCAATCATTAATTTATTCATAATCCATTCACTGTCATTCATTGAAAATCCCATCCATAAATTCATTCATTCATTCATTCATTCATTCATTCATTCATTCATTCATTCATTCATTCATTCATTCATTCATTCATTCATTCATTCATTCATTCATTCATTGTATTTCTGTACCTGAAAACAATGCCAGTGGTGGTGCATGCTGAATGTGTGGTTGCAGTGGCCTGGATGAGAAGATCTTCCACGAGTGCCTCAAGTTCATGGAGAGCCACCTGGAGAAGCCTGCAGCCAAGAAGGCCTGTCAGGCCCTCTACCCTGACCAAGCAGGTAGGCAGGTCTACAGAGGCAGGTCTACAGAGGCAGGTCTACCCTGACCAAGCAGGTAGGCAGGTCTACAGAGGCAGGTCTATAGAGGCAGGTCTACAGAGGCAGGTCTACTGAGGCAGGTCTACAGAGGCAGGTCTACAGAGGCAGGTCTACAGAGGCAGGTCTACAGAGGCAGGTCTACAGAGGCAGGTCTATAGAGGCAGGTCTACAGAGGCAGGTCTACAGAGGCAGGTCTACAGAGGCAGGTCTACAGAGGCAGGTCTACAAAGGCAGGTCTATAGAGGCAGGTCTATAGAGGCAGGTCTACAGAGGCAGGTCTACAGAGGCAGGTCTATAGAGGCAGGTCTATAGAGGCAGGTCTACAGAGGCAGGTCTACAGAAGCAGGTCTACACTGACCAAGCAGGTAGGCAGGTCTACAGAGGCAGGTCTACAGAGGCAGGTCTATAGAGGCAGGTCCATAGAGGCAGGTCTATAGAGGCAGGTCTATAGAGGCAGGTCTACAGAGGCAGGTCTACAGGGGTGTAATTCATGAACTTGGACTTTCGCGAGCACTGGTCTTGGACTTGTGAGTACAGGACTAGTCCCAGACCACAGCTAGTCTATGGACTAGTCCTGGACTCAGCGAGTCTATGATTCACGAACCCAGACTGGGTGTTGACTTGAAAGGCTGGGACTGATTGACCTAGTCCATGGATTATTTTTAGAATGATGTGGATTTCCCGGGGATTCCGCCCAGTGCGCAAGCGCATAGCGTACCGCTTTAAACTTCCCGTCAAAAATGACGGCCACGATCGGTAGCAAAACCTCGAAGAAAAGCCCCGATTTCACGGAGCGAGAATTGGTAGCTATCATAAAAGCGGTGTCAGCAAGATACGGATACATTAACAGCAGCATACACACAGCCCAAGCAAACAAAAGAAGACGGACAGCGTGGGAGGGCGGTGACAAATGAAGTGCGAGCTGAGTGAGGCTGGCTCGAGTGTGTGTGTGTGTGTGTGTGTGTGTGTGTGTGTGTGTGTGTGTGTGTGTGTGTGTGTGTGTGTGTGTCACCGTTTACAAAGTTCATCAGCAAGAGGCAAACGAGCAGAAGATCAAGTTTGACAATATGGCAGGATTTCCAAGTGAGAGCCATTGAAATTCAGTAAGGAAGGGATGGAACAATAATCTGTCTTGATGAGGATAAATATACACACACAATGACACACACACACACACACACACAAACACACACACACTCCAGCCTCAGCGTAACGCTTCAAACTTCCCGTCAAAAATGTCAGTCACGATCGGTAGCAAAACCTCGAAGAAAAGCCCCGATTTCACGGAGCGGGAATCGGATAGCTATCATAAAAGCGGTGTCAGCAAGATACGGATATATTAAAAGCAGCATACACACAGCCCAAGCAAACAAAAGAAGACGGACAGCGTGGGAGGAGGTGACAAATGAAGTGCGAGCTGAGTGAGGCTGGCTCGAGTGTGTACGTGTGTGTGTGTGTCACCGTTTATTAAGTTCATCAGCAAGAGGCAAACGAGCAGAAGATCAAGTTTTACAATATGGCAGGATTTCCAAGTGAGAACCATTGAAATTCAGTAAGGAAGGGGTGGAACAATAATCTGTCTTGATGAGGATAAAATATACACACACAGTGACACTGACACACACACGCACACACGCACACACACACACTCGATCAGCCTCAACTCACTTTCCCCACCAAACTCGTGAAACCCTGGCGATCGTCACAAATTTTCTCAGTTACCAAAAATAAAGCAATTTAATCTGAGCAGTGTTTTCATAACACAGATGCAATTTTAATGTATCGTTTTCATAGCATCAGACAACACTAGCATTGTACCCAATGTCAATAGCAGCAGGCAGGTTCGAGGACAACACTGTTTACTGGTGTCGCAGCGGTCCGCGCTTCAGCTATAAATAGCAGTGCGCGAAGCTCGGCGACCTGCATTTCCAACTGTAAAATGTAAGCGTTTTCACGACCTATTGATGCAATCAACATACAGCTTTCATAATTTAATGCTGTTCATGGCTTATACTTTCTTTGGATGGGTTTCCAGTGTCCCAAAATACAGCTTATTATTTGCGAACCGTGAACAGGTCGGCCATTTAATTTCGCGCTGGTCTTGGACTTTGGTGTGTAGTCTAACAAATCCTTGGACCACCGTAGTCCGCAGTTCAGTCTGCCGACTGAACAAAGTCCACGTTCATGAATTGTAGACTACGACAGTCCAAGTTCATGAATTGTAGACAACGACAGTGGTCCGAGACTAGTCTTAGACCACGCTGAAAGTCCAAGTTCATGAATTACACCCCAGAGGCAGGTCTACAGAGGCAGGTCTACAGAGGCAGGTCTACAGAGGCAGGTCTATAGACTCAGGTCTACAGAGGCAGGTCTACAGAGGCAGGTCTACAGAGGCAGGTCTACAGAGGCAGGTCTACAGAGGCAGGTCTACACTGACCAAGCAGGTAGGCAGGTCTACAGAGGCAGGTCTACAGAGGCAGGTCTACAGAGGCAGGTCTACAGAGGCAGGTCTACAGAGGCAGGTCTACACTGACCAAGCAGGTAGGCAGGTCTACAGAGGCAGGTCTACAGAGGCAGGTCTACACTGACCAAGCAGGTAGGCAGGTCTACAGAGGCAGGTCTACAGAGGCAGGTCTATAGAGGCAGGTCTACAGAGGCAGGTCTACAGAGGCAGGTCTACAGAGGCAGGTCTATAGAGGCAGGTCTATAGAGGCAGGTCTATAGAGGCAGGTCTATAGAGGCAGGTCTATAGAGGCAGGTCTACAGAGGCAGGTCTATAGAGGCAGGTCTACAGAGGCAGGTCTATAGAGGCAGGTCTACAGAGGCAGGTCTACAGAGGCAGGTCTACAGAGGCAGGTCTATAGAGGCAGGTCTATAGAGGCAGGTCTATAGAGGCAGGTCTATAGAGGCAGGTCTATAGAGGCAGGTCTATAGAGGCAGGTCTACAGAGGCAGGTCTACAGAGGCAGGTCTATAGAGGCAGGTCTATAGAGGCAGGTCTATAGAGGCAGGTCTACAGAGGCAGGTCTACAGAGGCAGGTCTATAGAGGCAGGTCTATAGAGGCAGATCTACAGAGGCAGGTCTACAGAGGCAGGTCTATAGAGGCAGGTCTATAGAGGCAGGTCTACAGAGGCAGGTCTATAGAGGCAGGTCTACACTGACCAAGCAGGTAGGCAGGTCTATAGAGGCAGGTCTACACTGACCAAGCAGATAGGCAGGTCTACAGAGGCAGGTCCATAGAGGCAGGTCTACAGAGGCAGGTCCATAGAGGCAGGTCTACAAAGGCAGGTCTACAGAGGCAGGTCTACAGAGGCAGGTCTACAGAGGCAGGTCTACAGAGGCAGGTCTATAGAGGCGGGTCTACAGAGGCAGGTCTACAGAGGCAGGTCTACAGAGGCAGGTCTACAGAGGCAGGTCTATAGAGGCAGGTCTATAGAGGCAGATCTACAGAGGCAGGTCTATAGAGGCAGGTCTACAAAGGCAGGTCTATAGAGGCAGGTCTACAGAGGCAGGTCTACAGAGGCAGGTCTATAGAGGCAGGTCTACAGAGGCAGATCTACAGAGGCAGGTCTACAGAGGCAAGTCTATAGAGGCAGGTCTACAGAGGCAGGTCTACAGAGGCAGGTCTACAGTGGCAGGTCTATAGAGGCAGGTCTATAGAGGCAGGTCTACAGAGGCAGGTCTACAGAGGCAGGTCTACAGAGGCAGGTCTATAGAGGCAGGTCTACAGAGGCAGGTCTATAGAGGCAGATCTCCACTGTGTGTTAAGCATCAAGACTGGTAAGGGTAATTTACATCTTCTTAGAAAAATGAATGCTTTGTAGTGCAGTAAATGAGACTCTTATATGGAAGATTAGGTGTTCAGTAAGTAATGGCTTTGTATGGTGACTACAGATTCAGTAAGTGGTGGCTTTGTATGGTGACTACAGACTCAGTAAGTAATGGCTTTGTATGGTGACTACAGATTCAGTAAGTGGTGGCTTTGTATGGTGACTACAGACTCAGTAAGTGATGGCTTTGTATGGTAACTTCAGACTCAGTAAGTGGTGGCTTTGTATGGTGACTTCAGACTCAGTAAGTGATGGCTTTGTATGGTGACTTCAGACTCAGTAAGTGGTGGCTTTGTATGGGGACTTCAGACTCAGTAAGTGGTGGCTTTGTATGGTGACTTCAGACTCAGTAAGTGGTGGCTTTGTATGGTGACTGCAGACTCAGTAAGTGGTGGCTTTGTATGGTGACTTCAGACTCAGTAAGTGGTGGCTTTGTATGGTGACTGCAGACTCAGTAAGTGGTGGCTTTGTATGGTGACTGCAGACTCAGTAAGTGGTGGCTTTGTATGGTGACTTCAGACTCAGTAAGTGGTGGCTTTGTATGGTGACTGCAGACTCAGTAAGTGATGGCTTTGTATGGTGACTTCAGACTCAGAAAGTGGTGGCTTTGTATGGTGACTTCAGACTCAGTAAGTGGTGGCTTTGTATGGTAACTACAGACTCGGGAAGTGATGGCTTTGTATGGTAACTACAGACTCGGGAAGTGATGGCTTTGTATGGTAACTACAGACTCGGGAAGTGATGGCTTTGTATGGTAACTACAGACTGTGTAGTGAATGAAACACCCTCCTGCACATGCTGGCTGCCTAGTTGACCACAACTGTATTTCAGTGTGGGAATGGCACTAAAACGTTTTCTTATGAGAGTCACTTGTATTTCAAAGACAAAAACAAAATTTTTCATGACAGAAAAGTGACAGTGCAAATGTTTGACTTGAGAATCTTCTTTGGGCCCAACATGCACACATCAAGACAGCCAGGCATTTTTACAATCTGCATTTCCTTGCTTCAGACCTGACCACGCTGCTGCTGACCGCTGCCAGGGAGAACCTCTCCCACCAGTTTTCTGCCCGCGTCCTCAAGTTCTTCAACAGACTCTTCCAGCTGGGTGAGTAGAGTATCTCAGTGGCAGAGAGAGATTGGAACGGAACATTGCATTGTCTTGGTGATTATCTTGCCACCTGGTCTGGAGTTGTGAGAATTGCGACCATTGGTCTCACATCTGATTTCACCTTTATTACTTCCAAGTTTGGCAGTTTATTCGAGACTGCTTCAGTGTGTTGTCGGAGTGGTGGGGAGAGATGATATATTCTGATAATAAAGGATAACAGCTGTTGACTGTTGAAGTGGTTTGGGCCCTAGAGATGTGTAAAAGTTGAGAGACTATTGCTCAATTTGACTTTACTCCACTCCAGTGATATTGCAGTTAAAGACCAAATGTAGCCTGCATAGACTGATAGGCAGTAAAGTTCCATTCATTCATTCATTTATTCATTCATTCATTCATTCATTCATGCACCCCAGCAAAGACAGAAGGGCTCTGCTTCTTTGTCCTTTCCACATAGTAGTAATTCAAGAATTGTTTTCCTTCTCTAACTTTTCCTTTCCAAATTCAATCCACTTTAGCCCCCTTGTCCCAAACATCTGCACCCCACAATGTTATGGTACTACAGTGCATTTTAGTCAATCATTGATTTGTTAATTCATATGTTGGTTCATGCATTCCTCATCCAACGATTCATTTATTCATTCATAGATTACTTGCTTGCTTGAATTGATTGATGGATGGATGGATTGAGTGAGTGAGTGACTGACTGGATCTATCAACTGACTGAATGACCAATTCATTGGAACCACCTGCTTTACCATGGCTTGTTTGACCGACTGACTGAGTGGTCGAGTGATTGCATGATGGCCTTGCTCGTCCATGCACTCATGCATTTTCATGCTTTCGTACAGCATGTGAGGCAGCTTCTGTTGATGCTGTCACTGATTCTCCTGATTCCACGCATGCAGCTGAGAAGAACCCCAGTGACCAGAGCTACGAGGCGCTGTGTCGCCAAATGTGCCGCCTCTCCACGGTGGAGCAGCCCGTGCTGCAGGCGCTGCTGACCAAGATGACCACCAGCCAGCCTGGGGGGGAGGAGGAGGAGGGCAGTCCCAAGGAAAACCGCTATCTCCTCCTGTGTCTGGTCCAGGCCATGGTGAAGGAGAAGAGGTGAGGTAGTCAGAAATGCATGCACATAAGCATGCATGCCCGCACTTACTCTCACACACACACACACACGCAGACACACACACACACACACACGCACACACACACACACACACACACACACACACTGGCACACACACGTACACATATGCACACAAACACACACACACCCGCGCACACAGACACACACAGACACACACACACACACACACACACACACACACGCAGACACACACTCAAACACACACACAAACAGACACATACACACACACACACAGGAAGAGAGAGGAGGGGGTGGGGTAAAGGGAGGGTGAAAAAAGACACACAGACGAGGGAAGAACGTGAGAAGTAGAGGTATAAACACATACATTCACGCACACACACATTCACACACTCCACCTACCCTTGCATGCACATATGTGAGAAATAGCACATAAGTACACACCCATTCACTTTCATGCGCCTTGCATACACTCATAGACATGCGCGTGCACACACTTGCACACACCACCACCATCACCACCGCCACTAACACTGCTGTTGCTCCATTGTTGTAGGATTTCATAGATTTTTCCCATCTGTGCATGAATTAAGTGGAACCAGAGCAACACAATAACTTGAATGAGGCCAGCAACAATGATGACAACTTGAATGACACCGATAATCCTCATCCTCCTCATTCTTTTCTTTCATTGCAACTGTTATCATATTCCCGTCCATCCTTCCCCATTCCAGTTTTGTGTTTGAGGAGGTGTCCCTGTCATTGCAACTGTTATCATATTCCCGTCCATCCTTCCCCATTCCAGTTTTGTGTTTGAGGAGGTGTCCCTGTCATTGCAACTGTTATCATATTCCCGTCCATCGTTTCCCATTCCAGCACTGTGTTTGAGGAGGTGTCCCTGTCATTGCAACTGTTATCATATTCCCGTCC
>JAWQFJ010033086.1:27500-30000 GCA_034096865.1 Theodoxus fluviatilis
TCTCTCTCTCTCTCTCTCTGGGTGTGTGTGTGGGGTGGTGGAGTGAGGTGAGGAAGTAGTTATCTAGATGGAAAGACAAGAAAAATGGAATTAAGTGGATCAGATCTGAGAGTATTGTGCTGGAATGTCATGTTCTGGAAAACTCTGTTTGAAAGTTGCTCTCAGCAGCAGGCCAGTGCAAACCAAATTGATGTCCATGGGTCTCTGTGCAGGGAATGCTGGAGACCCTGTGCTGCCTGCTGTCCTATGTGGGGGAAATCCTCGGTGCCCTGAAGCGCACCACTGACAGGTAAGCATAGTGGGAGGTTTTTTCTTTTCTTTTCTTTCTTTTCTTTAGGGTGTTTTTTAGGGCAAGCCACTTGCAAGCCGGTTGCCAGCAGACTGTTGTCAATATGTGTGAACATTAGCCTTTACGTCTACAAAATAATGTTATCAAATGTTGACAACAGCTTCTGGTTGCAAGCAGCCCGCCCTAAGAAACGCAAGCCTGGTCTCTATTCTGGACCTGTGCTCTGTTGAACCTAGGTTAAGGCAAGGTGACACAACTTGTCCTGTTTAAAAATCAGGTTCTCTATGAATATTTTGCGCTGTCAAACTTTCCTCTTTACATGAAAGAGTGCTATCTTTCTCAAATTAATAAAAAGAAAATTGTGTTCATGAAGCTGCTGCACAGTTATTACATGTACATTTTTTTGGGTGGGGTGGGGGGGTGGGGTGGGGGTGTTCCTATTATAACCCTCTAGTGTTTAAATGGTGAAACTACGATAGCCTGCCAGAATTCAGAGTAAATTCAGATGTGCGTCACTAGTGCAACTCTCCAGAGACAAATGGATCCCATTATCCATCCTTAGGAAGCAACAAAGCATCTTAAAATGGTGATTTGATCTCAGATGGGAATTTCTGACTGGAGCCATGATGACTATTCCCATACTCAGATGTTTGTTTCATGGGAAACACCTGACACCCAACACACCCTCCTCACACCGACTTTTACCAAGTTGAATACATGGTGGTCTTACTGACTTTTACTGACTGAACCCGAGAGAGTGAAGAGAGCTACTTCGGCAGAGGGAGGAGGGAGGCAGGGAGGGCTGGACTGCTGTGTGAAGGGAAGATGCTGACCTGCTGTTTACTTCCTCCCCAGATCTGGCAGTGCCTCGCCTCCCCCAGACAGTGACGGAGCTGGCCTGCAGGTGAGTGAGGTCTCAAGCTCTGTCTGTTTGTGTGTGATCCATTGTTTGTTCACTGTGACAGAGATCTATACAAAATCATGAATATTCAACCTTGGGATCTACCCAGCGGAAGAATGCCTAACCGCTGTTATTAGTTAAGCTTGTGAGCTTGTCATCGGGTTCCCCTTCATACTCAGTCTCATGGGCCCGAATTGCTTGCAGTGTGTTGTGATTCGGTGTTGGCTCTGGTTTAGTCCTAACAACCAGACATAAGATTTTGTGCCCACGCTATGTGCAGGACCCAAGTGAGTCCAGTCGGAGGGCGTAGATGAGTGTGGATGTACGAGTGACTGGGTGCATTTGAGGACATGGGACAGGAATTGACGAATGACTCTGGTGGAGGAAGAGCTCGTATGGTAATCTATGTCTCTTGTCTCTCTTATTCCCTTCCCCTTCGCCAGGTATGTCTCCTGTTCTGCGGTGTAGGAGATATCTTAGTGCTCTCCATCACCTACTCCTCTGTCTCTCTCTCTCTGCTGCATCTCTCTTCTTCTCCTCTCTCGCCTCCTCGGTCGTCGGTCTCTCTACTCTCTCAGCTGCTCTCCGCCTCCCAGTACGCTGCCCCTTCCCCCTCCTGTCCCCCCTTCACCCTCCCGTCCCCCCTTCCCCCTCCCGACCCCCCATCCTCCTCCCGTCCCCCCTTCCCCCTCCCGTCCTCCCTTCCCCCTCGTGTCCCCCCTTCCCCCTCGTGTCCCCCCTTCCCCCTCGTGTCCCCCCTTCCCCCTCCTGTCCCCCCATCCCCCCTGTCCCCCCTTCCCCCTCCTGTCCCCCCATCCCCCTCCTGTCCCCCCTTCCCCCTCCTGTCCCCCCTTCCCCCTCCTGTCCCCCCTTCACCCTCCCGTCCCCCCTTCCCCTCCTGTCCCCCATTCCCCTCCTGTCCCCCCTTCCCCCCTGTCCCACCCACCCCCCTCCTTTCCCCCCTTCCCCCTCCTGTCCCCCCTTCCCCCTCCTGTCCCCCCTTCCCCCTCCTGTCCCCCCTTCCCCTCCTGTCCCCCCTTCCCCCTCCTGTCTCCCTTCCCAGTGTCTCCTCTCTGCTGTGTAGATCTTGCAAGCAGATCTACTCCCTCTCAGCTGTCTCCCCCGCCACATTCCTGTCCTATTCCCTTGTAGTAGATTCTCCTTGTATTCATTCCCCCCTGTGGGTTGGGGGTGAGAATTACCCACCTCGTCTCCTCCTGCTTTTTGTCAGCTCTAGGTGAGTATCTAGGGAAGTCCTAACTTGCTCTTATTCTGACCAACTCATGGTCTTTTTTGTGATCAATGGCCCT
>JAWQFJ010033086.1:35000-50000 GCA_034096865.1 Theodoxus fluviatilis
CCTATGTCTTGAATTAACAGCTTTGTGTTGCATGACCTTGGATGACCTTGACCTTGGGTCAAGGTCACATGTATTTTGGTAGGAAAAATGTGTAAAGCATTTCTTTGTGTATGATGTCATTGGTAGGTTTAGTTGTTTGACCTTGACCTTGAAGGACACCTGAAGGTCAAGGTCATATAAAGGTCAAGGTCAAGCATGTGAGTCGTATGGGCTTTGCCCTTCTTGTTTATCTTTGTTGATAAAAAGTTTCAATTTGTCAGACTGCCTTTATTCTCCTTTCTGGCCTTCCTTTCATGAATAGGAAGAGAGATCTGGAAATTCTCAGTCACAAAAAATGAGAAAAAAGTCACCTAACCATGCTATGCCTGGAAGGTGAATCATGACACTGATTCCGACTAATTGTATTCTTTCTCAATTCTTTTGGCCCTGAAAAGGGTTGTTAAATCGGTGTGCATCTCAAGCGTTAGCTGTCAGGCGTGAGCTGCCTGGTTGGAGTTGTCGTGCCTGGCTGGACTTGGCTGCTGCGGCATGCAGGTTTGTGGCCAGCGGCTGCATGTAGCTATGCCTGGCTGGACTTGGCTGCTGCGGCATGCAGGTTTGGGGCCAGCGGCTGCATGTAGCTATGCCTGGCTGGACTTGGCTGCTGCAGCATGCAGGTTTGGGGCCAGCGGCTGCATGTAGCTATGCCTGGCTGGACTTGGCTGCTGCAGCATGCAGGTTTGGGGCCAGCGGCTGCATGTAGCTATGCCTGGCTGGACTTGGCTGTTGCGGCATGCAGGTTTGGGGCCAGCGGCTGCATGTAGCTATGCCTGGCTTTACTTGGCTGCTGCAGCATGCAGGTTTGGGGCCAGCGGCTGCATGTAGCTATGCCTGGCTGGACTTGGCTGCTGCGGCATGCAGGTTTGGAGCCAGCGGCTGCATATAGCTATGCCTGGCTGGACTTGGCTGCTGCAGCATGCAGGTTTGGGGCCAGCGGCTGCATGTAACTATGCCTGGCTGCTGCGGCATGCAGGTTTGGGGCCAGCGGCTGCATGTAGCTATGCCTGGCTGGACTTGGCTGCTGCGGCATGCAGGTTTGGGGCCAGCGGCTGCATATAGCTATGACTGGCTGGACTTGGCTGCTGCAGCATGCAGGTTTGGGGCCAGCGGCTGCATGTAGCTATGCCTGGCTGGACTTGGCTGCTGCAGCATGCAGGTTTGGGGCCAGCGGCTGCATGTAGCTATGCCTGGCTGCTGCGGCATGCAGGTTTGGGGCCAGCGGCTGCATGTAGCTATGCCTGGGTGGACTTGGCTGCTGCGGCATGCAGGTTTGGGGCCAGCGGCTGCATGTAACTATGCCTGGCTGGACTTGGCTGCTGCGGCATGCAGGTTTGGGGCCAGCGGCTGCATGTAGCTATGCCTGGCTGGACTTGGCTGCTGCGGCATGCAGGTTTGGGGCCAGCGGCTGCATATAGCTATGCCTGGCTGGACTTGGCTGCTGCAGCATGCAGGTTTGGGGCCAGCGGCTGCATGTAGCTATGCCTGGGTGGTAATTTTATCTTGACTGCAATGCAGCTGTATCCAACCTTAATTGTTCACATTGTATGTACTCATCATACCTTCCATACCTGCATTATGCACCATTTTCACATCATCCCCAATGTCATCCCACTGATATGCCCTCATCCTTCATGAAAGATGCAGATATCATCTATGTCAAATTATCAGTGCTTGATACAACAGTTTTCTCTCCTCTTTCTGCAGAGTTTCAAGACGGAACTGCTGATGCATTTGGTACGTAACTTTGCACTGTGTGTTTATGTTGATGAATTGAAAAGTTATAGACAGACATCTGATTTCCTCTCCTTAGAATACTTGTTTAGTGAATGTGTGTAATTGTGTGTGTAATTTTGTGTGTAATTGTGTGTATGTGTGTGTGTATTTGTGTGTGTGTATTTGTGTGTGAATGCATGTGTGGGTGTGTGCATGAACACATGCACGCATATGTCACTTTCTTCCTTCCATCTTTCTACCCTTCCATCCTTCTGTGTATCTGTGACTGTCCATCCATTAGTCTGTCAGTCCATCTGTCCATCCATCCTTCTGTGTATCTGTGACTGTCCATCCATCAGTCTGTCAGTCCATCTGTCCAACCATCTTTCTGTCAGTCCATCTGTCCAACCATCCTTCTGTCAGTCCATCTGTCCAACCATCTTTCTGTCAGTCCATCTGTCCAACCATCTTTCTGTCAGTCCATCTGTCCAACCATCCGTCTGTCAGTCCATCTGTCCAACCATCCGTCTGTCAGTCCATCTGTCCAACCATCCTTCTGTCAGTCCATCTGTCCATCCATCAGTCTGTCAGTCCATCTGTCCATCCATCCGTCTGTCAGTCCATCTGTCCATCCATCCTTCTGTCAGTCCATCTGTCCATCCATCCTTCTGTCAGTCCATCTGTCCATCCATCCTTCTGTCAGTCCATCTGTCCATCCATACTTCTGTCCTCTTTGTCCCTGTCTGTACAAGGAGTTGCTGCCCTCTTCCCTGCAGGAGAGTTCAAGGCTGGTGGGCACGGTGGTGGAGATGCTGGAGCTGATCGTGCCGCGCCTGACGGAGAGCTACCAGGACCTCTCCCCCATGGGCAGCTCCTCCCGCGCACAGCGCGCCCTGCACCAGCTGCACACCCTGGCCAAGAAGGTGGAGGTCACCGCCGACCAGCTCATGGTGAGAAGCTCCTTTGGAAACTGTTGAAGCCGTCCTGAGGCCACTCCTAGCTAGTTGTGAGCAAGTCTCTTAGGGCCGCGTGCCCTGTGGGTTGGGGGTTGGAATAGACTCTCACCCTGCCTCTGTATGTGATTTGTGAGAGGGGAGTAGCTAGGGATATATAGCCAGAACTTGCTCCTACTCTTTTTTGTGATTAATGGCCCTGAGTAGCCGACAAAGAGGGATGGGCGATAACTCTTCATTCGTTTGTTTTGTTAGTACAGCCGAACTTGGGAATTCTGCTAGTGACTTATAATTTGATGAGGAAGGAGCAATGAAGATTAGACGTATGCCTCGTAATGCTGCACTCGGCTCTGCTCTTCCTTCCCACAAGCCCCTTGCCACCCATCGAGGGCATGGGCCAGCTCTCCCACCCTTTGTTGCTACTGCTAGCAATGCTGTATGACGGATGTAGTGCATCCAGGTGTAATGCTTTCTCTGCATTGCCTGGCTTTCATGAAAACTTCATAGCATGCACATTTTGTAATGCATTGCTTTTAGTAAAATTATTTAAAATTTTAATTTTCTTATGTGTGCATAGGCTATTGCAAAAAATACCAGTAGTGAAGGGTTAGGTGAAATATAAGTTTTTCTAGTCAAAATATGTTCACACACCCGAAAAATTATAACATGGGGATGACCGAAACTTGCAGAATTGTTGATATGTGGCCTGTTTTTCTCTTGTCTAGGATAATGAACAAGTAAGTCTCACAGTGCCTCTAGTTCTCCCGAGCTGTTTGTACTGACCTATGCTTCGTGCAGTATTCCACAGGTTGAAGTGGACGTTTTTTGGTGTGCTAAGATTTTTACTGAGCAATAACTGCATCCCTCTCGACAGAGTTTTGCATGGCATTTCTGTGTGGCAGACAACCAGGTCTAAGCTTCCTTCACTGTAGCCAGAGTTGCTCCCCAGTTCAGTGGATAGGAGCACTGGACAGAGGCCAGAAGCTGCTCTTGTGGTTTCTTGCCGTGGACCAAATTCAGTTGTGTTGATGCCAGGTTCCTGTGTGTGTTTCTGTGAAGGGTTGTTGGACACCAAATCTGGAGTGCTGATTTCTTGCATGAAGACCCATGAAATCTGGGTCCCCTCCTCATTTTCTTGTTTGTCCTCCATTCAGGTTTTGAATAAAGTATTTGTAGAAAAAAAAGGACAATTAATTCTATTTTATTTCATTTTAGAACTAAGTGCTTACTTTTCATTGTGTCTTTTGGACATGAAGTACTTCCCCCACTGTGAGATGACATCACATAGTGTGGTGTTTCAACTCTGATGGGAAAGGAAAGGATGTGAATATGTTGGGTTTTTTTAATTCCTCCCAGGTGTTTTCTGTTGATCTGGCCTTGAAACTTTGTTGGCCAAGTCCTTTGGATAAGGGTTCCAGATATTTGGCACCGAATGCTAGAGGGTTCAAGGTGTGCTCCTCTCAGTATCGCACTGTGCTTCTCAAGCAATTGGGGTTAAGACTAAGAGTTTATTTACGACAACTGTACAAGTTATACTCAAGCAGTTGGGGTTAAGACTAAGCGTTTATTTACGACAACTGTACAAGTTATACTCAAGCAGTTGGGGTTAAGACTAAGCTTTTATTTACGACAACTGTACAAGTTATACTCAAGCAGTTGGGGTTAAGACTAAGCGTTTATTTACGACAACTGTACAAGTTATACTCAAGCAGTTGGGGTTAAGACTAAGCGTTTATTTACGACAACTGTACAAGTTATACTCAAGCAGTTGGGGTTAAGACTAAGCTTTTATTTGCGACAACTGTACAAGTTATTTGAAAATATTAATTTAAAAAAAACTAAGTTGCTGATTGTTTTATTCCTTATTTTTGCATGAAGATAGATGAATTTCATTTCATTTTGGAGGACTGTAGAATTTTTTTCTTTAACAAGTAATCATTTGTAGAAAGAAATGCATGATTAATACCCTTCTTTGACTGTTTAATAAAAGTTTGGTTTGTAGCCCTGAAGATGAGAGACAGTGTGAAACACAGAAAGAATGACATATTTCTGTGAAGCAGGCAGTTTTTGAGTCCTCCTACGCACACCCTCTTGAGCAAGAACACCATGTAGGCTGTTTTATTAACACTCTAAGTAGCAAACCTGGAAAACAATTGTAATATTTCCTGCATATGAATTATGATCAAGCAGTTCTGCAAGTAAATATGTCATTGGAGATGTTCCCCATTCATTGCTTGGCAGTGTGTGAGGTTGTTTGGAGAGTTTTGCAGTTAGTAAAAGAAAAAACAACAACAAAAATTATAGCTTTTCTTTCTGACCTGTATCTGCTTTGAACCAGCCCATGTGATAGAAAAGAAAAAGGTGTACAAGCCCCCTTGATTTTAGTTTGTGTAGACTACAGTAGTGCATACATCAAAAGTGTGGAGGTGTCTTGATTACTTACAGGGGCACATGGCATAGAAACATGGGATATAGTTTTAGAAATTAATGCTATGTTAATGAAATGTTGCCAACAATACAAACACACTACAAGGAATATTCAGACTAATTTTTATTGTTTCATATTGAGTTTTTCATGTGTTCACACACTATCATTGACAAATATGTGTACCTATTTTTGCCTCGACCAAACAAGGGTGATCTATTTCTTTATGATCTGCAGTAGTTGTAAACAAGGGACTATATTACACAATAAGATATATCTTAAGTGTATCTCTAGGGCCATTTTTTAAATGAGGGAAGAAAATTAGTATTTTTCCTGATTTATTGCTTTGGTGATGTTATGAAGACATTTGCAGACAATACACGTGATTGAGTGGTCATTCTCTGTAGGAAAGGATGCAGTATTTCTTCTTTTCTACTTTTTTTCTTCTTTTTGATACTGTTGACTAACATACTAAACATCAGTAGCTCTATAGTTGTGTGCAAACAGTACATTACTCAAAATTATCTACTACTTAAATTTAAATGAAAACTTCTTTCAAAGCCTGATGGGCTTTGTGTTTCAGACATTCAAAATTAAAGGATTTTTGTAAATATTCCAAGTCAGTGTCTTTAGTTATTGATTGAAGAGTTTAATGAAAACCATTCCATCTTTGTTTGTGAAGGTCTCCAGAACCCTTTTTAGTGGGAGTATGTTCAGTGTACAGTGAAAATCAGCTTTCCGCTGTAGCTCTTCATTGGGCCACTCCTTCACCTGATGACTATGGCCAGTCTCAAGAGGAAAAGTTCCCATCTGCAGGTCTTATATTGATGGACAGCTCTGTTCTGATTTGGTCCCCATCCTCAACTGTCCTTTACTCCATGCATGACCTTTGACCTCTTTGGCCTTGCAGACGGTGACCCTGGGGTCGCAAGAGGGCGCCTTCGAGAATGTCCGCATCAACTTCAGTGGGGAGCAGGGTCAGCAGATCCGCCAGCTCATCACAGCGCACATGCTGCGCCGGGTGGCCATGTGTGTGCTGTCCTCCCCCCACGGCAAACGCCAGCACCTGGCTGTCAGCCACGAGAAGGGGAAGCTCACCATCCTGCAGCTCTCCGCCCTGCTCAAGCAGGCCGACTCCAGCAAGAAGAAGCTCACGCTTACGGTGAGTAGGGGACATCCTCAACCCAATTGTTGTTACAACATTGTTAGAAATTTGTCAATATTTTGATATCGTTTGACTGTGAAAAGATTGCCCGTGTTTTGCTTTTCTCATTCATTTTTGACTCACATGCAAAGCAAAAGTGAGTCTATGTACTCACCCGTGTCGTCCGTCCGGGCGGGCGTCCTGTCGTCCGTAAAAAACTTTAACGTTTGACTTTTCTCTGACACTATTAAATCTATTAACACCAAATGTGGCATGATGGTGTATGATGACAAGGCCTAAAAAAACATACACAGTTGCTTCAAGGTCAAGGTCGCAGGGGCCATACATGTTGTCTAAAAAGCAGCAATTTTTCACATTTTCCCAATTTTCTCTGAAGTTTTTGAGATTGGATACCTGACCTACATTTGGTATATAGGGCAAAGTAAGCTCTATCTTTTGATACCAGTTTGGTTGACCTTGCTTCAAGGTCAAGGTCACAGGAGCTCTTCAAAGTTGGATTGTATACATATTTTGAAGTGACCTTGACCCTGAACTATGAAAGATAACTGTTTCAAACTTCATAATTGTGTGGGGCACATGTCATACTTTCATCATGAGACACATTTGGTCACATATCATCAAGGTCAAGGTCACTTTGATCTGTATGAAATGTGACCAAATTGGTCAGTAAACAAGGCCATGTCATTCATTTCAGTATTTTGTCACTAACTCCCGCTCCTTCGTTGAGTTGAGTTGAGTTGCACAACCTCTGTACATAGTTCACAACACAACCTCTGTATTTAGTTCACAACACAACTCTGTACATAGTTCACAACACAACCTCTGTACATAGTTCACAACACAACCTCTGTACATAGTTCACAACACAACCTCTGTACATAGTTCACAACACAACCTCTGTACATAGTTCACAACACAACCTCTCAGCATGTGAGTCGTGTGGGCTTTGCCCTTCTTGTTTTTCAGAAATGGTAGGATGGTGTTGGGCGTGGCTTGATTTTTCTGTTCAATGTGCTGGCATCCGCATGGCCTAATGCATACAGTTTTACACAAGCTCTGAAATGTATGCGTCTTGATGCAGGACTCATTCTCCTCACCCCACAGAGACTGTCCGCAGCGCCCATTCCCTTCACTGTCCTCTCAATCACCGGCAACCCCTGCAACGAGGACTTCCTGGCGGTGTGCGGCCTGAAGGTAGGGACGCCTGCGGGACTGGGCAGGGAATGGGGACATATTTTAATGTGGTCCATCTGTCGCTGCACAGAGATTCCTGTAGAGTGCAAGATTCTGTCGCTGCACAGAGGTTCCTATAGAGTGCAAGACTCTGTTCTGCCAGAGCAGATTGATGCTATGCGCATCAGCTGGAGTCCCTGTATGCTGGACTTGCATTTCCATTGATAGTCTTTGTGACAAAAGCTGCACTGACGCAGATGAAATAAAGATTTCCCTAGTCATCACTTGGGCAGGAAAGGCTTTCATTACTTGTCTCGTTGTCCTTTGGCTTGAGGTACGACTGCAAGCTGCGCTGATTGGAGGCAGGACTGGCTTTCATTACTTGTCTAGTTGTCCTTTGGCTTGAGGTACGACTGCAAGCTGCGCTGATTGGAGGCAGGACTGGCTTTCATTACTTGTCTAGTTGTCCTTTGGCTTGAGCTATGTGCTGCAAGCTGCGCTAATTGGAGGCAGGAAGGGCTTTCATTACTTGTCTAGTTGTCTTTTGGCTTGAGGTACGACTGCAAGCTGCGCTAATTGGAGGCAGGAAAGGCTTTCATCACTTGTCTCGTTGTCTTTTGGCTTGAGGTACGTGCTGCAAGCTGCGCTGGTTGGAGGAAATGTGAGACAGAGTGAGCTTCTGTAATAGGAGTATTACAGCTTGCATAGCTATTGCTTCCTTGGTCTGTGGGTTTCCAAATGCTCATGCTTCAGTAGATCTAACAAACGTAAATGTTAATATGTGAACTTTTATTGTAGAAGCTTTCGCTGTAACTGTTTTAGTTTATAGGATTCACAGCATAATAGTACCACCATGGGTGAGAGAGAGAGAGAGAGAGAGAGAGAGAGAGAGAGAGAGAGAGAGAGAGAGAGAGAGAGAGAGAGAGAGAGACAGAGAGAGAGAGAGAGAGAGAGAGAGAGAGAGAGAGAGAGAGAGAGAGAGAGAGAGGAGAGAGAGAGAGAGAGAGAGAGAGAGAGGAGAGAGAGAGAGAGAGAGAGAGAGAGAGAGAGAGAGAGAGAGAGAGAGAGAGAGAGAGAGAGAGAGAGAGAGGGGGGAGAGGGGGGGGGGGAGGGAATGAGGGAGGGAGGGAGGGAGGGAGGGAGCAAGCAAGCAGGTTTATCCTGTTAGAAGGTGACCTCATATAATCGTCATTCATTCCATAGCTTCAGTCCATACATATAGCAAAAGATATATGCTGCAATGAAGTGCCAATCAGTTTTGGAGGCTCTTGAATCCTATATCTTCCAACTGAAAAAGACTAAGAAAGCTTAACTGTACTTCTGCTTCTGTTGCAGGACTGTCATGTCCTGACCTTCACCAGCTCGGGGTCAGTGGCAGACCACCTGGTTCTCCACCCCTCCCTGGCCACCGGCAACTTCATCATCAAGGTGGGTCTGCCCTCCGGGGCGGTGGGTCTGCCCTCCGGGGCGGTGGGTCTGCCCTCCGGGGCGGTGGGTCTGCCCTCCGGGGCGGTGGGTCTGCCCTCCGGGGCGGTGGGTCTGCCCTCCGGGGCGGTGGGTCTGCCCTCCGGGGCGGTGGGTCTGCCCTCCGGGGCGGTGGGTCTGCCCCCCGGGGCGGTGGGTCTGCCCCCCGGGGCGGTGGGTCTGCCCCCCGGGGCGGTGGGTCTGCCCCCCGGGGCGGTGGGTCTGCCCCCCGGGGCGGTGGGTCTGCCCCCCGGGGCGGTGGGTCTGCCCCCCGGGGCGGTGGGTCTGCCCCCCGGGGCGGTGGGTCTGCCCTCCGGGGCGGTGGGTCTGCCCTCCGGGGCGGTGGGTCTGCCCTCCGGGGCGGTGGGTCTGCCCTCCGGGGAGGTGGGTCTGCCCTCCGGGGCGGTGGGTCTGCCCTCCAGGGCGGTGGGCAACTTGCCAAGTGTGCAGTCCAGCAGTTAGGAAATGTCTGATGAAAGAAGTGCTCAAGAATTAAATTTAATAGGAAAGGAACAGGCTTCCAACCTTTCTCCAGAGGTCTCATTCAGTGGGTGATGACACAGGTTGAAACTTGGAAATACCTGAAGAAAAAAAAATGGATATGAAATAATTTTGTCAACAACCTGACATGATAACTTTCGTGGTGCTTGTGAAGTTGGATGATTGCAGTATTCACAAAGAAATGTCCAGCAATGATCCTGTGGAGAGAAATGAGTATGGGTGAACATGATGAATTGCTGTCATTGCTGTCCTGACATTGCCAGGCTGTGTGGCTTCCTGGCTCCCAGACGGAGCTTGCCATCGTCACGGCTGATTTTGTGAAGGTGAGTGCATTTCTGCCCTTCTCAGTCATTGAGATTTTGTCAAGGTGAGTGCATTTCTGCCCTTCTCAGTCATTGAGATTTTGTCAAGGTGAGTGCATTTCTGCCCTTCTCAGTCATTGAGATTTTGTCAAGGTGAGTGCATTTCTGCCCTTCTCAGTCATTGAGATTTTGTCAAGGTGAGTGCATTTCTGCCCTTCTCAGTCATTGAGATTTTGTCAAGGTGAGTGCATTTCTGCACTTCTCAGTCATTGAGATTTTGTCAAGGTGAGTGCATTTCTGCCCTTCTCAGTCATTGAGATTTTGTCAAGGTGAGTGCATTTCTGCCCTTCTCAGTCATTGAGATTTCACGTGTGCATGAGGTGATAGGGTCAAAGAAATGCATCTCATGAAAAAAATGGAATGTATATTTTGTATTGTAGAAGTTTTTTCAATCCTTTCCCTGGAGACATTTATTTGTGAGTGTATAAAGCTGGCGTGACTATTAGTGCTTGTTTTCTGAGGACATGGCAAACTTTCCCCCCCTTGCATCTGATTTCTTTTAACTTTCCCCCCCTTGCATCTGATTTCTTTTTAAAGTCAAATCTCAAGCTGCTGTCTTGGTAAGTTATGCAGCTTGAACAAATTTGTACAGAAATATAAACTTCTGTGCAGATTTGACTCCAACAGTGCTTTTGACATGGATGGTTTCCCGTTTGACAAATCAAATGAAAAAAAAGTTGGATTTCTTTTGGCCCAATTACATTGGCATGAGAAACTCCAGTTCTGCCATATGAAAAAGACAAGAAAAGTTGGATTTGCACAGGCAGATGTGTACAGGCACAGGAAGATTCTTGCAGATAAAAGAGAAAGCATGTTGGAAACACTTAGGCAATTGCATAGTATACGCAGTTATTTCCTGGAAGTTTATAACTGTTAACAGATTATATTAAGTCGCCCTTGTCATGACTATCTCGGCAGATTTACGACCTGAGTGTGGACGCGCTCAGCCCCATGTACTACTTCCTGCTGCCCAGTGGCAAAGTGCGGGACGCCACCTTCATCTGCACGGAGGAGGGCCGCCACATGGTGCTCATGTCCTCCTCGGGCTACATGTACACCCAGGCCATGGAGGAAGTCAGCAGCGCCAAGCACGGACCCTTCTACATCACCAACGTCCTGGAAGTCAAGCACTTCGACCTCAAGGTAGTTGCAGAGAATACAGGCTGATGCTGTGTCCTTGATTGATTTCACTCGCAGAAGTTGCATCCCTGGATGTTTTGGGATAGGCGAAAGCATTGCATTGCTTGAAGTCCTTCTATGTTGTATCAATTTTTCTTGGCCACAGTGTAAAAAAGTTGGTGCAGTTTTGATTAACCTCTGGCTCTCCGTGGAGCATTGTACAGCGATGTGACTTGAGTGTGAGAGGGCAAAGGAACATGGTGGATGCAAGGTGTGGAGACAGAGTACAGGAAATCAGGAGTGTACTGCTACCACAAAGGAACATGGTGGATGCAAGGTGTGGAGACAGACTACAGGAAATCAGGAGTGTACTGCTACCACAAAGGAACATGGTGGATGCAAGGTGTGGAGACAGAGTACAGGAAGTCAGGAGTGTACTGCTACCACAAAGGAACATGGTGGATGCAAGGTGTGGAGACAGAGTACAGGAAATCAGGAGTGTACTGCTACCACAAAGGAACATGGTGGATGCAAGGTGTGGAGACAGAGTACAGGAAATCAGGAGTGTACTGCTACCACAAAGGAACATGGTGGATGCAAGGTGTGGAGACAGAGTACAGGAAATCAGGAGTGTACTGCTACCACAAAGGAGCATGGTGGATGCAAGGTGTGGAGACAGAGTACAGGAAATCAGGAGTGTACTGCTACCACAAAGGAACATGGTGGATGCAAGGTGTGGAGACAGAGTACAGGAAATCAGGAGTGTACTGCTACCACAAAGGAACATGGTGGATGCAAGGTGTGGAGACAGAGTACAGGAAATCAGGAGTGTACTGCTACCACAAAGGAACATGGTGGATGCAAGATGTGGAGACAAAGTACAGGAAATCAGGAGTGTACTGCTACCACAAAGGAACATGGTGGATGCAAGATGTGGAGACAGAGTACAGGAAATCAGGAGTGTACTGCTACCACAAAGGAACATGGTGGATGCAAGGTGTGGAGACAGAGTACAGGAAATCAGGAGTGTACTGCTACCACAAAGGAACATGGTGGATGCAAGGTGTGGAGACAGAGTACAGGAAATCAGGAGTGTACTGCTACCACAAAGGAACATGGTGGATGCAAGGTGTGGAGACAAAGTACAGGAAATCAGGAGTGTACTGCTACCACAAAGGAACATGGTGGATGCAAGGTGTGGAGACAGAGTACAGGAAATCAGGAGTGTACTGCTACCACAAAGGAACATGGTGGATGCAAGGTGTGGAGACAAAGTACAGGAAATCAGGAGTGTACTGCTACCACAAAGGAACATGGTGGATGCAAGGTGTGGAGACAGAGTACAGGAAATCAGGAGTGTACTGCTACCACAAAGGAACATGGTGGATGCAAGGTGTGGAGACAGAGTACAGGAAATCAGGAGTGTACTGCTACCACAAAGGAACATGGTGGATGCAAGGTGTGGAGACAGACTACAGGAAATCAGGAGTGTACTGCTACCACAAAGGAACATGGTGGATGCAAGGTGTGGAGACAGAGTACAGGAAATCAGGAGTGTACTGCTACCACAAAGGAACATGGTGGATGCAAGGTGTGGAGACAGAGTACAGGAAATCAGGAGTGTACTGCTACCACAAAGGAACATGGTGGATGCAAGGTGTGGAGACAAAGTACAGGAAATCAGGAGTGTACTGCTACCACAAAGGAACATGGTGGATGCAAGGTGTGGAGACAGAGTACAGGAAATCAGGAGTGTACTGCTACCACAAAGGAACATGGTGGATGCAAGGTGTGGAGACAGAGTACAGGAAATCAGGAGTGTACTGCTACCACAAAGGAACATGGTGGATGCAAGGTGTGGAGACAGAGTACAGGAAATCAGGAGTGTACTGCTACCACAAAGGAACATGGTGGATGCAAGGTGTGGAGACAGAGTACAGGAAATCAGGAGTGTACTGCTACCACAAAGGAACATGGTGGATGCAAGGTGTGGAGACAGAGTACAGGAAATCAGGAGTGTACTGCTACCACAAAGGAACATGGTGGATGCAAGGTGTGGAGACAGAGTACAGGAAATCAGGAGTGTACTGCTACCACAAAGGAACATGGTGGATGCAAGGTGTGGAGACAGACTACAGGAAATCAGGAGTGTACTGCTACCACAAAGGAACATGGTGGATGCAAGGTGTGGAGACAGAGTACAGGAAATCAGGAGTGTACTGCTACCACAAAGGAACATGGTGGATGCAAGGTGTGGAGACAGAGTACAGGAAATCAGGAGTGTACTGCTACCACAAAGGAACATGGTGGATGCAAGGTGTGGAGACAGAGTACAGGAAATCAGGAGTGTACTGCTACCACAAAGGAACATGGTGGATGCAAGGTGTGGAGACAGAGTACAGGAAATCAGGAGTGTACTGCTACCACAAAGGAACATGGTGGATGCAAGGTGTGGAGACAAAGTACAGGAAATCAGGAGTGTACTGCTACCACAAAGGAACATGGTGGATGCAAGGTGTGGAGACAGAGTACAGGAAATCAGGAGTGTACTGCTACCACAAAGGAACATGGTGGATGCAAGGTGTGGAGACAGAGTACAGGAAATCAGGAGTGTACTGCTACCACAAAGGAACATGGTGGATGCAAGGTGTGGAGACAGAGTACAGGAAATCAGGAGTGTACTGCTACCACAAAGGAACATGGTGGATGCAAGGTGTGGAGACAAAGTACAGGAAATCAGGAGTGTACTGCTACCACAAAGGAACATGGTGGATGCAAGGTGTGGAGACAGAGTACAGGAAATCAGGAGTGTACTGCTACCACAAAGGAACATGGTGGATGCAAGGTGTGGAGACACAGTACAGGAAATCAGGAGTGTACTGCTACCACAAAGGAACATGGTGGATGCAAGGTGTGGAGACAGAGTACAGGAAATCAGGAGTGTACTGCTACCACAAAGGAACATGGTGGATGCAAGATGTGGAGACACAGTACAGGAAATCAGGAGTGTACTGCTACCACAAAGGTGCTGATTACAGAAAGGAAGTTTGTTGGACACTGAAGGATGTTAACCAAAGAGGCCATTTCTTTGCACCTAGATAAGCTGGATTTTATTTTCATAGATATAATGGCATGACAGAATTTAGGGAAGTGTATCACCCTTTAGGTATTGGTTGGTATAATTGTCACGCTGATGATCAATGTTAGGCCAGGCAGCATGTGTGTTATGTAGGGTGAGTTGCTTGCAATATGCCTACTAGCTGAGGCTGGTGTCAACACATGTCAACATTTTGTAGCCTTCATTTCTGCAGATGTAAAAGCTATCAAATGTTGACACCGGCCTCTCCTTGCAAGCAGTATTCCTGGAGAAATGCACGCCTGATATACTGACACCCAGCCGGCTAGCAGGCATGCTCGGGACACTCCATCTGGAGTTTCCATTACAACAGTTAGAAATCATTAAAAAAAAGAGAAATCCTATTTTTCAGAAATCTTGCATAGTTCCCATTTTCAATAATCTAATCCTCAAGAATACAGGATCACTGAGATTCACACTCCCAACCTGTGCATACAGAAACCGTCCAAGGAGTGACAAAAATCAAATCACAAAATTGAGTGTTGATGTGTATATGCACTAATATCATACTGAATTTAAACACTCTATCTTGAGTAGTGGAATCAGAGTGATGATTGGCAGTGTATGTTACAACTGTTGTCCTCTTGCTGTGTTGCAGGACAACAATGGGCAGGTGGCAGGAGGCGGAGTGTCCGTCTACTACAGCCACGCCCTGCAGCTGCTCTTCTTCAGCTATGCACAGGGTCAGTGTCTCTCTCTCCAGCCTCTGTCTCCCTCTCCTTGTATTCATGAATCTTCTGTGTATGTGCCTGTGTGTCAGCCTGCCGGTCTTGCCTGCTTGGGGGTAAGAATAGAACCACCCCATCTGAGTGATTCGTAAATGGTGACTAACGCTGGAAATTGAGTTTAATATTTTTTTGTTTAACATACAGAGCCGTAGCCCTGCTGGGACAGACAGGAAAAATGTAGGACCACAGGCAGGGATTGAACCTGCGACCTTTCGGTTATCG
>JAWQFJ010033086.1:52500-60000 GCA_034096865.1 Theodoxus fluviatilis
GATTTTTCACTCTTTTATAGTTTTGTTTAATGATGATAATTGGCAACTACATTGCCTCCATTTCAGATTCAAGATGTGGTGGCTATACGGCATGTTGCCTCCAACTCAGACCAGGTACGTCTCAAGTCTTTTGGGTGTTCCTTGCATGTAATCGCTCTCAGACTTCAGTCTGAGATGCATACCTACTTCAGCAAGAAGTAACAAGTGCCATGTTTCTTGGAAGTCCGGAACTTTAAGATGTGAGCCCTTGTGTAGCTGCAGAAAACTGACCTCAGGGTTGTCTCCATCTTACTTAGTTCAGAGTGGCTCACTTGAGTCTCCTGTTGTCTGTGCATTGCACCAGCCAATTTGTAGTCCACCTGTATTTTAACCTGATCGGGTTTGCATTTCGATGAAGTGGTAAACTGTAGCAAGAAAATCTCTATGACCTTGCTTTGTTGGGAACTCCATGAAAGGAGTGGATCTTTGTGCTGCACTTGCACTGCACGGTGATCCTGATGTGCTGAAACTGTCCTTAAGCACACAGTTGACTAGTACCTCATTTGGAATTATGCCTGGGTGAGAGCATAAATGCAAGAATTGGCATGTGTACAGGTAAAATTTTTAAACGATTTTATTTGATGGGCAATGTTGATCTAGTGTATTGCCAAACCCCATGCTAACTTCCTTCCATGCTAACTTCCTTCCATGCTAACTTCCTTCCATGCTAACTTCCTTCCATGCTAACTTCCTTCCATGCTAACTTCCTTCCATGCTAACTTCCTTCCATGCTAACTTCCTTCCATTGGGGGGGTAAAAAAAGTGGCTGACCGTATATTTTAGCTAGCAAGAAGACTGCTATGACCCTCCTTCAGTGAAAACCGTACATCAAGAGCTGCGGCCATGCATGTTGCAGCAACGCACCACCATGATCCTGCTGTGCGAGGATGGCAGCCTGCGCATCTACATGGCCAACGTGGACAGCACGGACTTCTGGCTGTCCCCCTACCTCCAGCCCCAGTCGCCCATCGCGGTGCTGAAACCCCCAAGGAAGAAGAAGGCCTCCAAGAGCGGTGAGTGCTGCATGGGTTTGGTGCCAGAGCCGGTGCCCAGGTGGGCTGTGAAGCTGCCCCATACATTGATGTCCCCTGGTGGCATGTCCTGCTGCTTGGGGCTGCCCGTGGCCAAGGTAGCGGAGCAGGCCCTGAAAGCTGTATGGCCACGGGTTCCAGTTGAGGACGAGGATGTAGAGCAGCAGCTGCCGTATGAGAAATGTCCTGGAGACTTGTGATGAGACTTGAGAGAATATGAGGGGTTACTGAGATCAGAGTTAAACTCAGCAACCAAGTATTAGTGGATTTTCATGGGTGCCTTCATCCAGGGGAAGATCCAACTTGTAAATTTTTGGGGTGATGTTTTGGACAAAGAATCTATTGGTTTTCACATTGTGAACAGATAATGACCTACCTGATGATTTGCCTGATAATTTTGGTCTTGGACTCTTTTTCTTTTCCTGTGTGTTGCCTCTTTGTTGTCAACAGACAACCAACAATAATTATATTGAAATATAGTTTATTGCCTCAGAGTGAGAATAGGAAATGGAAAATATTTCATTGAAGGAAATTTTAAAAAATCATTTAAATAGAATTATCTTTGCTACTGTTTGGTGAATTTTGACCTTGATCAGAAAAAAAATATGAAATTTGAGTGTTTACCTGCTCTGGTGTTCTCATTCAGGTCGCCCCTCTGGCTCCGTTAACTTCCCTGTGGATTTCTTTGAGCACTGCCAGCAGACCAATGATGTTGAGGTAAGTCTTGAAAAGTGAACGCTTGCTTGTAGAAAGACAGTGGTGCCACACTTTTGATGTTTCTTCCTCGGGTGAGCCGCAGAGGCTTATTCACTGTGGGAAGGAGGGACTCATTCTTAAAGTTTTCTCCACTGATGCTATTCACTGTGGGAAGGAGGGACTCATTCTTAAAGTTTTCTTCACTGATGCTATTCACTGTGGGAAGGAGGGACTCATTCTTAAAGTTTTCTTCACTGATGCTATTCACTGTGGGAAGGAGGGACTCATTCTTAAAGTTTTCTCCACTGATGTTATTCACTGTGGGAAGGAGGGACTCATTCTGAAAGTTTTCTTCACTGATGTTATTCACTGTGGGAAGGAGGAACTCATTCTTAAAGTTTTCTCCACTGATGCTATTCACTGTGGGAAGGAGGGACTCATTCTTAAAGTTTTCTTAACTGATGCTATTCACTGTGGGAAGGAGGGACTCATTCTTAAAGTTTTCTCCACTGATGCTATTCACTGTGGGAAGGAGGAACTCATTCTTAAAGTTTTCTTCACTGATGCTATTCACTGTGGGAAGGAGGAACTCATTCTTAAAGTTTTCTCCACTGATGCTATTCACTGTGGGAAGGAGGAACTCATTCTTAAAGTTTTCTCCACTGATGCTATTCACTGTGGGAAGGAGGAACTCATTCTTAAAGTTTTCTTCACTGATGCTATTCACTGTGGAAAGGAGGGACTCATTCTTAAAGTTTTCTCCACTGATGCTATTCACTGTGGGAAGGAGGAACTCATTCTTAAAGTTTTCTTCACTGATGCTATTCACTGTGGGAAGGAGGGACTCATTCTTAAAGTTTTCTTCACTGATGTTATTCACTGTGGGAAGGAGGGACTCATTCCTAAAGTTTTCTCCACTGATGTTATTCACTGTGGGAAGGAGGGACTCATTCTGAAAGTTTTCTTCACTGATGTTATTCACTGTGGGAAGGAGGGACTCATTCTTAAAGTTTTCTTCACTGATGTTATTCACTGTGGGAAGGAGGGACTCATTCTTAAAGTTTTCTTCACTGATGCTATTCACTGTGGGAAGGAGGGACTCATTCTTAAAGTTTTCTTCACTGATGCTATTCACTGTGGGAAGGAGGGACTCATTCTGAAAGTTTTCTTCACTGATGCTATTCACTGTGGGAAGGAGGGACTCATTCTTAAAGTTTTCTTCACTGATGCTATTCACTGTGGGAAGGAGGGACTCATTCTTAAAGTTTTCTCCACTGATGCTATTCACTGTGGGAAGGAGGGACTCATTCTTAAAGTTTTCTTCACTGATGCTATTCACTGTGGGAAGGAGGAACTCATTCTTAAAGTTTTCTTCACTGATGCTATTCACTGTGGGAAGGAGGGACTCATTCCTAAAGTTTTCTCCACTGATGCTATTCACTGTGGGAAGGAGGGACTCATTCTTAAAGTTTTCTCCACTGATGCTATTCACTGTGGGAAGGAGGGACTCATTCTGAAAGTTTTCTTCACTGATGCTATTCACTGTGGGAAGGAGGGACTCATTCTTAAAGTTTTCTCCACTGATGCGATTCACTGTGGGAAGGAGGGACTCATTCTTAAAGTTTTCTCCACTGATGCTATTCACTGTGGGAAGGAGGGACTCATTCTTAAAGTTTTCTTCACTGATGCTATTCACTGTGGGAAGGAGGGACTCATTCTTAAAGTTTTCTTCACTGATGCTATTCACTGTGGGAAGGAGGGACTCATTCTTAAAGTTTTCTTCACTGATGCTATTCACTGTGGGAAGGAGGGACTCATTCTTAAAGTTTTCTCCACTGATGCTATTCACTGTGGGAAGGAGGAACTCATTCTTAAAGTTTTCTCCACTGATGCTATTCACTGTGGGAAGGAGGGACTCATTCTTAAAGTTTTCTCCACTGATGCTATTCACTGTGGGAAGGAGGGACTCATTCTTAAAGTTTTCTTCACTGATGCTATTCACTGTGGGAAGGAGGGACTCATTCTTAAAGTTTTCTCCACTGATGCTATTCACTGTGGGAAGGAGGGACTCATTCTTAAAGTTTTCTTCACTGATGCTATTCACTGTGGGAAGGAGGGACTCATTCTTAAAGTTTTCTCCACTGATGCTATTCACTGTGGGAAGGAGGGACTCATTCTTAAAGTTTTCTTCACTGATGCTATTCACTGTGGGAAGGAGGGACTCATTCTTAAAGTTTTCTCCACTGATGCTATTCACTGTGGGAAGGAGGGACTCATTCTTAAAGTTTTCTTCACTGATGCTATTCACTGTGGGAAGGAGGGACTCATTCTTAAAGTTTTCTCCACTGATGCTATTCACTGTGGGAAGGAGGGACTCATTCTTAAAGTTTTCTTCACTGATGCTATTCACTGTGGGAAGGAGGGACTCATTCTTAAAGTTTTCTTCACTGATGCTATTCACTGTGGGAAGGAGGGACTCATTCTTAAAGTTTTCTCCACTGATGCTATTCACTGTGGGAAGGAGGGACTCATTCTTAAAGTTTTCTTCACTGATGCTATTCACTGTGGGAAGGAGGGACTCATTCTTAAAGTTTTCTTCACTGATGCTATTCACTGTGGGAAGGAGGGACTCATTCTTAAAGTTTTCTTCACTGATGCTATTCACTGTGGGAAGGAGGGACTCATTCTTAAAGTTTTCTTCACTGATGCTATTCACTGTGGGAAGGAGGGACTCATTCTTAAAGTTTTCTTCACTGATGCTATTCACTGTGGGAAGGAGGGACTCATTCTTAAAGTTTTCTTCACTGATGCTATTCACTGTGGGAAGGAGGGACTCATTCTTAAAGTTTTCTTCACTGATGTTATTCACTGTGGGAAGGAGGGACTCATTCTTAAGTCAGACATGGCAGCTAATGTTGGACCAAGTTTGCTGTCATTTGTTTTGTATCTCTTTTTAGTCATCAAATGTATACTGATGTAGGAGCTAAAAATTGATAATGCCTGATAATATATGTCATCAGTTTCCATGGCAACGATCCAAAATGGCCGCCAAACAAAAAACATCAAAAGCCTATAACTTCTATTCTATCAAACTGATTCCAATTTTGTTTCTTGCAATTGGTTTAATTCCTCAATGGTCACATATTTACATTGTTTCAATGCATTTGGATGGTTATGGATTTTTATTTATTTATTTTTATAAAAAGGCCTACACGGGTGTGTGTTTTAACCGCCTGATTATGATTTATGAAGAAACTACATGGTTTAAGTCAATGAGCAAACGTAATTATCTTCAAAAATATCCAAACTAGCAGTGTGCCAAAGTAGAAGTATTTATCTTCAAAACTTACTGAGCCTTAGGGATTTGAAGACACCAAGACGCACACAAAGCACAAAACGCAGAAAAAGGGGAAGAAAGAAGGCTAAAACAACACTTACAGATTGATGGTCCCTGCTCCATGCAGACAGCAAAATCCAGTGTGATTTTTCACAAGTATACATATGCAGCACACAGAAGTAAAAATATTCCATTTGAAGTCACATTGATGAAATATATTTCACCTAATAATATATACGTTATTGCTGAGAGCAACCGGCGAACTCGAAGTCGAAGTTCGACTTGAAGCCGATATTCGTAACACTGACTCATTCAACCCTTCAGTCTTGGCCTTTTTTACAAGTATACATATGCAGCAGACAGAAGTAAAAATATTCCATTTGAAGTCACATTGATGAAATATATTTCACCTAATAATATATATGTTATTGCAGAGAGCAACCGGCGAACTCGAAGTTCGACTCGAACTAGTCGAAGCCGATATTTGTAACACTGACTCATTCAACCCTTCAGTCTTGGCCTTTTTAGCAGCAGCTGCTTGCTTTGCTTGCAGGCGACGCTTTTGTTTCTGTGGACGAGGCATTCTCTTTGCTCAACACAATTGTAACAGTAATCAATTTCGAGAAATAGCCTTGAAATATGATGAACAGTCAAAAGTCGCATGGAACAATGCAGCCATATTGTTTACAACCGCGGTGCATTGTGGGCAGGCCGAGTGAATCGACGAGGTGTTTGCTGTGCTCTGATTGGCTAAACTTTGACCCAGACGCTAACGCTATCAATGAAATAGTAATGCGTAGCCTTATATGGAAATCTATCGCAAACATTGCCGCTCATTCAAATGCTGGTGACCAATCGCAGTGAAGTCTATTTTTGTCGACAGTGCAGGGCAACACAGCTTCGAAACGTGAGCTATCTGGTGGTACCAAACATCGCATATTTCCCAAAGCGTTGCTATGCGTTTGAGGGCTTTAAAAATGGCCATGTTTCAGAATCCTTAGCATAAATATCCAAGCCCACGCTTTTGTAATAATGTTTTAACGACTTTTGCCTATTTTTTTTACAAGATGTTATTGTTGGAGTCGATAGATTAGATGTTGAGGAAGCAAATTCTGCAAAAATCCGAAAATCACTTTTTTGGTCTAAAACAGCTGCCGTGTCTGGCCTTAAAGTTTTCTTCACTGATGCTATTCACTGTGGAAAGGAGGGACTCATTCTTAAAGTTTTCTTCACTGATGCTATTCACTGTGGGAAGGAGGGACTCATTCTGAAAGTTTTCTTCACTGATGTTATTCACTGTGGGAAGGAGGGACTCATTCTTAAAGTTTTCTCCACTGATGCTATTCACTGTGGGAAGGAGGGACTCATTCTTAAAGTTTTCTCCACTGATGTTATTTGCATCTTTAACCCTTCTCGAGAAGCATAGTGTGATGCCACTCACTGCCAGGTGTGGCTGGCATGTCATGTTCCTTATTGGCAAACTCCCTCCTCGCTGCCCCCCTGTGGGTTGGGGAGGAGACACATCCCACTGAGTCTCCTTTTGTGATTGGCTTTACTTGCTCTTGCTCTGTCCAGGATTGACCAGGCGGCCCAGTGATCAGGGGGTAAAGTGTGAAGCGGCCCAGTGATCAGGGGGTAAAGTGTGAAGCGGCCCAGTGATCAGGGGGTAAAGTGTGAAGCGGTTTGAGACCCAGGCATGGGTGATAAGTTGCTATATAAAACCACTCCTTTACCATTTACCTTTAACCTTTAGAGCGCCGCAGTCGACTTGAGTCGACACAGCGTACATTCCCCAGACGTCCGCTGTCGACACAGGGCGCCGAGCGATAGTGACGTGCTCTGTTGACTTGCCTAACGCTCCCTTCGAGTCCCCCTGTTCTAAAAATATCACAGTCATGTGCAGTGATCACGTGGCAACGAGATCTGCCATTTTGTCTAATGAGAGGACGCATGGCGAATTTTCAGTGAATTTTTTTCATGAAGTTCGTCTTCGCCGTTTGTGAACGAGACTTTTTTCTTTGCCAGTATGGCGACTGACGAAGAAGTTGAAGCGCTTGTGGAGTTATTTTTCGATTCTGACTCTCAGAATATGAATTCGAAGGCTTTACTGACATTGATGTGATGGGAGAGAGAGCAAGCACGTGCTTCGAGTTCGACCGATCGATGTGTTGTGGTCTGTAGATGGACAGGAGGAGCGGGAGCTTGATTCAGATGAAGTTGACTCGGCTGACTTCCCTAGCGTAAGTAATTGTAGGATTTTTTGTTTTGTTTTACACTAAAACATTTTCAGATGTATTTCCAAGTAATCAAAAGCTGTTGTATTCTTGAATCAATAGAGCATTGTAGGAAAACACAGTGCTTCGACCGATGTCAGTTGTGGTCTGTAGATCGAGACTG
>JAWQFJ010033086.1:65000-77500 GCA_034096865.1 Theodoxus fluviatilis
TGTGTATTTCATGTGTGCATACATGTGCATGTGGGCATGCATAGCTTTTTGCTCAGGAAAGAATGATTGACTTGAAGATCAGTGGCCAGTGATTTTTTTCCATTACCTTTGTCACCAGGGAGTCGGTTGCCGGTTGATAAAAAGTGCCCTCCTCACATCAATAGCTTTCCTCTACTGGGCGTGTGTGTGTGAGCTTAGCTGCTAAGCAACACAGTTTTAACAAAAATGATTCATAGGTTCAGAACTCCAAACTTTCCATGATGGCTTCAGGTAATGACGTTTGTACATGAATGCTGCTTTAGTTATGTTGACAGCTTGGCTCACCCAGTAGCTAGGAACTGAGGCTGATGTGGAAAGGTTTTGAAATTGGGAAGCTGTCATGACTGAAGTCAAGGCAATTGTCTATCGGGACACGAGCACTTGTCACAGAAGTCTCGTGGTTTCCAGGTGTTGAGCATTTCCTGCTGCTGTGTTGCAGGCTGCTGAGCACTTGTCACAGAAGTCTGATGGTTTCCAGGTGTTGAGCATTTCCTGCTGCTGTGTTGCAGGCTGCTGAGCACTTGTCACAGAAGTCTGATGGTTTCCAGGTGTTGAGCATTTCCTGCTGCTGTGTTGCAGGCTGCCGAGCACTTGTCACAGAAGTCTCGTGGTTTCCAGGTGTTGAGCATTTCTTGTTGCTGTGTTGCAGGCTGCTGAGCACTTGTCACAGAAGTCTCGTGGTTTCCAGGTGTTGAGCATTTCCTGTTGCTGTGTTGCAGGCTGCTGAGCACTTGTTACAGAAGTCTCGTGGTTTCCAGGTATTGAGCATTTCCTGCTGCTGTGTTGCAGGCTGCTGAGCACTTGTCACAGAAGTCTCGTGGTTTCCAGGTATTGAGCATTTCTTGCTGCTGTGTTGCAGGCTGCTGAGCACTTGTCACAGAAGTCTGTGGTTTCCAGGTGTTGAGCATTTCCTGTTGCTGTGTTGCAGGTTGCTGAGCTGTGCTCTGGAGGTCCTGGACGGAGCCTTCGCAACCTCCAAGGTGCCTGAGGATGATGTGAGTGTTGCATGTCCATTGCGCTTTTAGAAGTGTGCTGTGTTGCAGTGAGTGATAGTTTTCCAGTGGCATTACAGGTGCACTATGGAGGAATAAACTTGAAACTATCTCATGTCATCGGGAAAAATTAAAAGGAATGAATTAAGTTTTTTTAAAAATTGATGCATATCTCTACTCCATGAAACAGAAGTTTTATTCTAGAAATATCAGATCTGGAAAATTTTTAAACTCCCAATGAACTGCTAATTTTGTTCTCACAATACCTGCATTCACTAGCACAAGTGTTTAGACACATGCAGACAAATACATATAGGTGCACAAGCACTCAATCATACACATGCATGTATGTGCCTGCACTTGCATACACACAAGCACATACACACACACACAAGCACACACATACACACGCTCACTCGCTGTCACAAACATGAGCACAAATTCATACACTCATGCGTTCACTTGCACTCATGAAGGCACATACACACAGGCACACACACACACACACACACACACACACACACACACACACACACACACACACACACACACACACACACACACACACACACACACACACACACACACACACACACACACACAGAGTACTGTATAACCACTGCATGACTTGTACCTCTTCAGGACCCCCAGCGGCGCCGCACGCTGGAGATAGCCACCAGTCTGCTGACGCTGCCGACGCCAGTGGAGGTGCAGCAGTACACCAAGTCCCTGCTGGCGTCGCTCTTCCCCTCCAAGACAGCCTACCACAACCACAAGGTGGGTGGGGGTCTCCCTGGGGATGAGGCGGCACAAGGCTGGGCTGCAGAGAGGATGCTGGGCACTGGGCAGTCGGTCATTGCACCTGGAGCTAGTTCTTTGGTTTGGAAGAGAACTTGGTGGATGCTTCAGATACTTTACATAACATGACCTATAATATCGCCATGATGCTTGTCGTCTTGTACTCATGATCATCTTTTCATCACCAGTTGATCATGCCAAATATGTTCATCAGTTTATCCAAGTGTTTGTTTCTCAGTGCCTGTGTTCCTTCATCTTCTTTGCTTCTGTACCTGTTGCCTCACCATCCCAGTCTTTCTCTCTTCGCATCTTTGTCGTCGACTCCCATTTCTGCCTTGCTCCTTGTCCGCCTCTTCTGCACTGGAACTTGCCCTGCCTGTCCCCAGGACCAGGCACAGCTGGGCCACGTGATGCGGAGCCTGTCTGGAGAGGAGGCGGACATGGACGTAGAGGGATTCCAGAGGCTGGTGGTCACCGCCCGCTCTGTGGCTGTCTCCCGCCCCAACAACCTCATCAAGTTTGCAGAGAGGGGCGAAAGCCTGGAAGGCAAGTGCTGACTTATTGTTGATCTGGAGGAGGAGGGGGGTCATTTCTTATTTAAAAAATGAAAGGTTTAGTTTATTCTGCATCATTATTGTAAAGATATCTCTGTCACAGAACAGGTAGTACCTTATATATTGGGAATATTCACCCATTATTATTATTTACCTGTGAACAAGGAGCCTTTATCCCATAGAGAGTTTCACTTCGCTTTGTGATTGTGCTTTTATTGTTGTTGTTACAGAGTCTGTGTCCAGCAAGGATTCAGGGTCGGGGACCCCCTCTACCCCCCTGTCCCCCCCTGCCGGGGGGGGCACCTGCCACTTCATGGCACAGCTCATGGAGACCTTCTGGAAGCTGCACGCCGCCAAGCCCCCCAACCCCATGCTGGCCCCCGTCTGTCTGCCTGGTAGGGGTCTGTCTGTCCCTTCCTTCCTTCCTTCCTTCCTTCCTTCCTTCCTTCCTTCCTTCCTTCCTTCATTCATTCCATCCTTCCACCCATCCATCCTTCCATCCACCCTTCCATCCTTCCATCCATCCTTCCATCCATCCTTCCATCCGTCCTTCCTTCCATCCATCCATCAATCCATCCATCCTTCCATCCATCCACTCACCCACACATCCATCCATTTGTCCATCCCATCCATCCATCCTTCCATCTATCCGTCCATCCATCCTTCATCCATAAATCCATCCATCCTTCCATCTATCCATCCATCCTCCCACCCACCCACACATCCTGCCATCCATTTGTCTGTCCCATCCATCCCATCCATCCATCCTTCTGTCTATACATACGTCCACCCAACCATCCATCCACCTTACCACACACCCAACCAACCATCCATTCATCCATCTATACATCCATCCATCCATCCATTCATCCATCCTTCCATCTGTCCTATCATCCATCCAGCCTTCCATCCGTCTGTCCGTCCATAAATCTGTCCATCCATACTTCTAGGTAGGAGTAATTCTCTTGTGGTCTGGCCATATTTGTTAGTGAGAATCAGCCTGCAATTTACTCCTTCACAACAACAGCAAAGACCAGCAGCAACAAACAAGGACAGCAGACAGCAGCTGTGACTACCACGCCAGAGTGACAACATCCTCAAGACAAGTGTGCTTAATTGCCTACTTGTGTCTATCTCAGAGACTTGGCACGATTGGGGAAGCATGTTCTATAATTGTCACTATGTGATTTTTCCACAGGACTACCCCATGTGGATGTGACGGTGGGAGCTCTGGTGGAGATCATCCACGCCATCACCATGTCTGACCTGGACAGCCTCCACCTGGCCGCCTCCCTCTACCTGCGCCTCCTGCTCTCGCCTGTAAGTTGCCTGTGGTCTCTCCCATGCGGGTAGCTCCAGAGCCTTCCTTTTGGCAAGTACGTCATCCTCACAAAATGTCCCCCTGATGGGGCATGGTGGTCCATGATGGAACTAAAGACAGAAGACTTGTTCAGGAGTACGAAGCACTGCATGAGTGCTTCATGTTGGCAATTGAGCGCTCTTTGCTCCTCCTGAACACCTACAGATTTAGTGCAGCGCTTCACTTGTTAAAGGGGAGGTAAATCTTCTGCGCCCCATGTTGTGTTGATAGACGCTAAGAAAGTGTTTTCTTTGCCACATACATCGTTTATGCACATTTAAATGTATTCTGCATGAATAAAGTCCACTACTGTGTCATCCTTACTTGCCATTACTCGCTCATACAGAGCGCTTGGGGCAAATAAAGCCCGTTCCAGTCCCAAAATGATGTTTCTGAGGGTTATTTAACGCATCAACGGCCAGTGCGGGATCGAAGACGCCATTTTGAAAATCGTCTGAATCACCTCGGATCGGTGATGCACAGCGCTGCTCAGCGCTGAGTGAATCACGCCCCAAAATTGCTGTTCAGGAGTGAATCACATGCAGCGCTGCTAAGCCTCCTGAACAAGCCTAGAGAGAAAGGGACTGGTTTTTGCTGAGGTTTATCACCCATATGGGAGGCTCAAACCTCGTTACTCTTGTACCCTAGTCGTTGGGTGCTGTGCTTGTTAGAGGACAGAGACAGGACATGGATCATCCTTGAGTGGGGTTCACGTGTTAGGCATGAGAGAACGCCTCTCTTTACTTACTTCCTAGATTGGATTGTCACCATGAAGTCAGGTTGTAAAGTGTGAAAGTGAAGGAATAATTACAATGTAGGGCTCCCCATGCCATGAGTTGAAATCAAAATGAAGAGGTGGATCACTTTCCTGAGAATGCTTTTCTTGTTTCCTTTCTTTACGAGGGTCTCCATTGTTGTTTGCTGCAGGACCCAGCAGTGAGCTTCTCCTGCCGCCAGGCCATGATCCGCGTGCTGAGGCCTCGACACCGACGGCGGAGAGTCTTCATCCCCTCTCCCCCGCGATGCAGCTCTCCTTGTATGGAATCTGTTTTTCTGTGTGTGTGTGTGTGTGTGTGTGTGTGTGTGTGTGTGTGTGTGTGTGTGTGTGTGTGTGTGTGTGTGTGTGTGTGTGTGAGTGAGTGGGTCAATGCATATGTGTGTGTTTGTGTGCTTGTGTGTGTGTGTGTGTGTGTGTGTGTGTGTGTGTGTGTGTGTGTGTGCAGACCTGCCAAGTGCTACGCTTTAGGCGTAGCATGCTACGCTTTCGACATGCTTGCTACGCTGCTACGCTCGTCCGTAAAAACTACGCTTTTCCCGCGTGCTTGAATTTTTGACCGTAATGGAGAATCCCCCCCCCCCCGCTTTCACGCCGCCGGTTCAGCTTATCGCGCCGCTTCACAGCCCTATCTCACCCCCCCCCCCCCCCCCGCTTTTACGCGCCGCCTTCACAGCCTCATCTCCCCCCCCCCCCCCCCCCCAACCTCCGCTACGCCTATTTCTTCAATGCTGATGCTACTCTTTGGCATGATGGTGGGTTGGCAGGTCTGTGTGTGTGTGAGTGGGTCAATGCATGTGTTTGTGTGCTTGTGTGTGTGTGTGTGTGTGTGTGTGTGCATGTGTGTGTGTGTGAGTGGGTCAATGCATGTGTGTGTGTTTGTGTGCAAGTGAGTGTGTGTGCATATGTATGTGTGTGTGTTTGTGTGTGTGTGTGTGTGTGTGTGCGCATGCGCACGAACGTGTGCATGAGTGCATGTGTCGTGTGTGTGTATGCATCTGTGATTGTGTATATATGTGTGTTGGTGTGTGTGTGTTGGTTGTGTGTGTCTGTGTACTTACATGATCGTGTACGTTATGTCAGAATGCTTGTTCACATGTTAACAACTTGATTTTCATTCACATTTTGCATAAAGTTAATCAGTGTAGCTTGGAAGAGAAGGGCAGAGAGTAAAAGATTTCTAACTGAAAATTTTTGTTCGATGAGTGAGCAAGTGCCCAGTTAGATTCAGAATGACTTCACTTTATCTGTGTTGTATGAAATTCTTCTATCTACCCTATTTCCTAGCCTCATGTGAATGATCGTAAGGCAGCACTCAACACCGCATCAGTCTGCTTTTCGGGGAGGATCCACTGCTTGCACTCATGACATGATGAACTGGATGAATAAATCCTCATTATTCTGTAATTCAGACACTCTGCTGACTTTGGCCTGTGCATAGCTCTCACATCTTTCTGTTGACTGCTGCATCTGCAGGTAATGGAGGCGATGATGACGACGACGATGACGATGGGAAGGGCGACAAGTCGGAGACGCCACCCAGTGAGCAGCAGGCGCTGCAAGAGCAGGGTGGCATGGACCCTGACCCCGACGCTGAGCTTGAAGACCAGTTTGAAGTGGTGGTAAGTGGGGCAGGCAGTTGTGTCGGGCGTGTAGGAAAATGTGCTAAGGTGGATGAATGTATGAACTGAAGGTGGTGATGCATGGGGGATGAAGGTGGGATGCTTGGGGGATGAAGGTGGGATGCTTGGGGGATGAATATGGTATGAAGGTTTGATGCATGGGGGATGAATATGGTATGAAGGTGGGATGCTTGGGGGATGAATATGGGATGCATGGGGGATGAAGGTGCGATGCATGGGGGATGAAGGTGGGATGCATGTGAGATGAAGGTGGGATGCATGGGATATGAAGGGGGGATGCATGGGGGATGAAGGGGGGATGCATGGGGGATGAATGGATTCAAGGTTGGTTAGGTAGGTTGGCAGTTGGATGGATTGGTTGAAAGAATGGATGGACAGATGCAGTCAGATTGACAGACTGTCGGAGAAGTCAGAATGCAAAGGATTAGGAGCAATTCTGAAATGGCGTTGTTCAATTTTAGATTTCATTGAACATAATTAAATATCTCGGTGCGACCCTTTGCCATTCTGGAAAAATACATGAAAAGGATTGTTCATTGACAAAAAGCAGTTTTTGACTCACATGCGAAGCAAAAGTGAGTCTATGTACTCAGCCGTTTCGTCCGTCCGTCCGGGCGTCCGTGCGTCCGTCCTGGCGTAAAAAACTTAAACGTTGGATTTTTCTCGGAGACTATTAAGTCTATCAACACCAAATGTGGCATGATGGTGTATGATGACAAGGCCTCAAAAAACATACACAGTGACTTGACCTTGCTTCAAGGTCAAGGTCACAGGAGCCATAAATGTGGTCTCAAAAACAGTCATTTTTCACATTTTCCCAATTTTCTCCCACGTTATTGAGAATGGCGACCTTAGCTACAAGTGGTATATAGGTCAAAGCAAGCCCTATCTTTTGATACCTGTTTGGTTGACCTTGCTTCAAGGTCAAGGTCACAGGAGCTCTTCAAAGTTGGATTGTATACATATTTTGAAGTGACCTTGACCCTGAACTATGGAAGATAACTGTTTCAAACTTAATAATTATGTGGGGCACATGTTATACTTTCATCATGAGACACATTTGTTCACATATCATCAAGGTCAAGGGCATTTTGACCCTTATGAAATGTGACCAAAATGGGGTAGTGAACCACTAAAAGTGACTATATCTCATGGTCGAAAGTGCCAATAATCACCATTGAGCTTCCTATGTCTTGAATTAACAGCTTTGTGTTGCATGACCTTGGATGACCTTGACCTTGGGTCAAGGTCACATGTATTTTGGTAGGAAAAATGTGTAAAGCATTTCTTTGTGTATGATGTCATTGGTAGGTTTAGTTGTTTGACCTTGACCTTGAAGGTCACCTGAAGGTCAAGGTCATATAAAGGTCAAGGTCAAGCATGACTTTTACCAGTTCTTGGAAGAGTTGAACACATGCCCAGTTATCCATAGCTCACCCTCCTCCATCTCATGAGGTGTCTTGCTCTGTCGGCCGCTGCAGGATGGGGGAGAACCCATGGTGCTGGATGCAGGGGAGGGCAACGACCAGCCGGCCGGCCTGCAGGGCCTGGAGGAACTCTGGGACCGCGACCCCGGCAACTTCCCCCCTATCGTGGACATCCCCCCTGATGCCGACGACGAGACCATGGTGGAGCTTGCCATAGCTTTGAGTCTGCAGGACCCTGTACGTAGCCAGGTATCCAGCTCCCCTTGTTGACACTTTGAATGCTTCAGCTGCAGTTCAGGCCTCGCCAGGCACCGCCTTGCGGTGATGCTTTGTGTAGTCCCAGATGCTCCCCGGGCCTCTATTAGTATGCGTGCTGCATGGGCAGCATGGCGTCCATGTGGATACTTAGTGTTGAAGCTGCTTGTCAGGTGAAGCCAAATTGCCTCATCAAGGGGAGACATGGTAGTCACATGGGCCACTTTCACTATTTGTAATTGGGTCTGGTAAGAACATATTTATAATTAAAAATACCTGTGTCTAGTTACCAAAATAAGCAACAACAAAAAAGAAATATGTGCACACAGTGGACTCAAAATGGCCGACAGGTAAAACTTCAGTTTTATCCGTGTTGAGCATCAGTTTGTTCATGCATTCATGCATTAATTCATTCATGCATTAATTCATTAATTCATTCTGTCTATCTGACCCAGCATTTACTCTGCCTGACTTTTCCTTTGCAGGGACTTGGCTTGGCCAGACAGGCTCAGGTACGCAACTGCTTTTCTTCATTTGTAGTGATTGGTTAAATGAGGAGGAAGGAAAAAGGATCACCCCATAATAAGTTGAATTCTCAAATGCATGATAAATTTAGTGCTTTGATCAGTTATCAGAATTGTTAAAATCGTTTCACCTAAACAGCGATAATGACCGCAGTGTCTGTAATGTAGTCACAGTGCCCACTGAGAGATCCTGTATGAAACCTAGAAGTGTAACATTATCTGCTAAGAATTTTTTTTTCCCCTGCTTGAATCTCTTGGCCTATATACTTAAACGTGACTGGAAAAACTGATCACTTGGATGAGTGCCACGGTATTGGCAGCAAGCCAGAATGATAAGCAGCATGGCAATTGTAACTATCGCAGGAAGTTTTAAATATTTTTGTTTGTTTATAAAAGTCTTTAAATGGGGAGAAGAGATACTTCTCAACCATCCAACGACAAAAGGAACAATCATATCTGAGGTCTGAGCTATTGCTGATATACTGGAGGAAGCTCTGTAGAAGTAAGATGAAATTTCTCTGAAGCATTCCAATGTTGTGTTTATCATGTATTTGTAATGAGAGAGGATTGGTTTTGGAAGATGTTTTGTAAATAAGTGTGGTTGCATTCCAGACTGACTCACCATGGGAACAATGGCCATTGCAGAGTGCCTCCTCCATAGAGGAAGGGCAGCTGTCCGACACAACCGCCTCTGCCCCAGGCAGTGACGACGAGGTGGGAAGCAACGCCGCCACGGACGGCTCCACTCTCCGCACCTCCCCCGCGGAACACGGTGGCAGCATCGGCTCTGAGAGTGGTGAATGAGAGAGAGAGAGAAGAGACGAGAGAGAGAGAGAGAGAGAGAAATGGAGAGAGAGAAAGAAATGGAGAGAGAGAGAGAGAGAGAGAGAGGAGAGGAGGACTGACGAGAGAGAGAGAGAGAGAGAGAGAGAGGGGGGGGGGAGGGAAGAAGGGGGGGGGGGAGGGGGAGAGATAGTGAGAGATAGAGAGAGAGAGAGAGAGAGAGAAGGAGGAGACGAGCTGAGAGACGGGAGAGATCGAGAGAGAGAGAGAGAGAGAGAGAGGAGGGGGGGAGGGAAGGGATGGAGGGGGAGGGGGAGAGAGATGGGATATGCAAATCACTTACAAATGCACATGTGCACGCATGCATGCATGCATGTACTCCAGACAGAACAGAGACTGTCAAAGTGAGAGGGAGACAGCAGATTGTAATTCAGTAGTAACATATTGAATCACTGGAGGCATTTTCTAATCTGTGCTTGGCAAAGACGCATTAATCTTTGACTTCGTGTCTGTTTCTGTCGAATCTCGGTCCATTCATTCTGTTTTTGTTTATTTATCCCCTTCACTCCTTCCTCCCAAACCCTGACAATGTCCAATGCCCGAGTTGACAGTGAGTATGGGGACTATCACATCCAGGAGCTAGTAAGAGACCTATAGTGTAAGCCTATGTGTTTGCCCCTGTCCATCTCTGTCCATCCCTCACTCCCTCACTCCTCCCTCCCAGCCCTGACCATGCCCACTGCCTGCCTTGACAGTGAGTGTAAGCCTGTGCGTCTGCTCCTGTCCATCTCTCTATCCTTCTGTCACTCCTCCCTCCCAGCCCTGACCATGCCCACTGCCTGCCTGCCTTGACAGTGAGTGTAAGCCTGAGCATATGCTCCTGTCCATCTCTCTATCCTTCTGTCACTCCTCCCTCCCAGCCCTGACCATGCCCACTGCCTGCCTTGACAGTGAGTGTAAGCCTGTGCATATGCTCCTGTCCATCTCTCTATCCTTCTGTCACTCCTCACTCCCAACCCTGACCATGCCCACTGCCTGCCTGCCTTGACAGTGAGTGTAAGCCTGTGCATATGCTCCTGTCCATCTCTCAATCTTTCTGTCACTCCTCCCTCCCAGCCCTGACCATGCCCACTGCCTGTGTTGACAGTGAGTGGAAGGAGCAGTGCCTATGGGGGCTACCAGGCCCAAGAGACGGGTGGAGGCGGGGTGCGCAGTGAGACCTCCAGCGTGGGTGCCCCAGGTAGCACTGCTGGCCACGAGACCACCTTCACCATCGAGCCTGACCACGACTACGACACTGCGTGCAGGTAAGACTGACTGTGGCTCCTCTCTGCGGTGGAGGTACTGTTTCCACAGCTGTTCACCTGTATGTTGTGCACTCAGTCTGTAACTATGGGATACAGCTGTGTTCACCTGTATGTTGTGCACTCAGTCTGTAACTATGGGATACAGCTGTGTTCACCTGTATGTTGTGCACTCAGTCTGTAACTATGGGATACAGCTGTGTTCACCTGTATGTTGTGCACTCAGTCTGTAACTATGGGATACAGCTGTGTTCACCTGTATGTTGTGCACTCAGTCTGTAACTATGGGATACAGCTGTGTTCACCTGTATGTTGTGCACTCAGTCTGTAACTATGTGATACAGCTGTGTTCACCTGTATGTTGTGCACTCAGTCTGTAACTATGGGATACAGCTGTGTTCACCTGTATGTTGTGCACTCAGTCTGTAACTATGTGATACAGCTGTGTTCACCTATACGTTGTGCGCTCAGTCTGTAACTATGGGATACAGCTGTGTTCACCTGTATGTTGTGCACTCAGTCTGTAACTATGTGATACAGCTGTGTTCACCTGTATGCTGTTCGCTCAGTCTGTAACTATGTGATACAGCTGTGTTCACCTGTATGTTGTGCACTCAGTCTGTAACTATGGGATACAGCTGTGTTCACCTGTATGTTGTGTGCTCAGTCTGTAACTATGGGATACAGCTGTGTTCACCTGTATGTTGTGCACTCAGTCTGTAACTATGGGATACAGCTGTGTTCACCTATATGCTGTGCACTCAGTCTGTAACTATGGGATACAGCTGTGTTCACCTGTATGTTGTGTGCTCAGTCTGTAACTATGGGATACAGCTGTGTTCACCTATATGCTGTGCACTCAGTCTGTAACTATGGGATACAGCTGTGTTCACCTATATGCTGTGCACTCAGTCTGTGTAACTATGGGATACAGCTGTGTTCACCTGTATGCTGTGCACTCAGTCTGTAACTATGGGATACAGCTGTGTTCACCTATATGCTGTGCGCTCAGTCTGTAACTATGGGATACAGCTGTGTTCACCTGTATGTTGTGCACTCAGTCTGTAACTATGGGATACAGCTGTGTTCACCTGTATGCTGTGCACTCAGTCTGTAACTATGGGATACAGCTGTGTTCACCTGTATGCTGTGCACTCAGTCTGTAACTATGGGATACAGCTGTGTTCACCTATATGCTGTGCACTCAGTCTGTAACTATGGGATACAGCTGTGTTCACCTGTATGTTGTGCACTCAGTCTGTAACTATGTGATACAGCTGTGTTCACCTGTATGCTGTGCACTCAGTCTGTAACTATGGGATACAGCTGTGTTCACCTGTATGCTGTGCACTCAGTCTGTAACTATGGGATACAGCTGTGTTCACCTGTATGTTGTGTGCTCAGTCTGTAACTATGGGATACAGCTGTGTTCACCTGTATGTTGTGCACTCAGTCTGTAACTATGGGATACAGCTGTGTTCACCTGTATGTTGTGTGCTCAGTCTGTAACTATGGGATACAGCTGTGTTCACCTGTATGTTGTGTGCTCAGTCTGTAACTATGGGATACAGCTGTGTTCACCTGTATGTTGTGTGCTCAGTCTGTAACTATGGGATACAGCTGTGTTCACCTGTATGTTGTGCACTCAGTCTGTAACTATGGGATACAGCTGTGTTCACCTGTATGTTGTGTGCTCAGTCTGTAACTATGGGATACAGCTGTGTTCACCTGTATGTTGTGCACTCAGTCTGTAACTATGGGATACAGCTGTGTTCACCTGTATGTTGTGTGCTCAGTCTGTAACTATGGGATACAGCTGTGTTCACCTATACGTTGTGCACTCAGTCTGTAACTATGGGATACAGCTGTGTTCACCTGTATGCTGTGCACTCAGTCTGTAACTATGGGATACAGCTGTGTTCACCTGTATGCTGTGCACTCAGCCTGAAACTATGGGATACAGCTGTGTTCACCTGTATGCTGTGCACTCAGTCTGTGTAACTATGGGATACAGCTGTGTTCACCTATATGCTGTGCACTCAGCCT